>CM060101.1:9785922-9940922 GCA_030522485.1 Stenchaetothrips biformis
TCGGTTGTAATACGTACACGGAGAAACCTGCAACAGTTCCAAACTCAATAAAAAATACCGGAAAATAAATAGTACAAATGCCCCTTATATCAATTAATTTTTTTTTTAAGCAGATTATTTTTCTTCTCTCCTTTACCTGTAAATCTACCCCATTATGAGCTGTCGAGGTGGTTGCGCAAGTTCAGGTTCACTGAGCGAAGTGGATGATTATCAATCTCCCACAACAGTCAAATCTCTAGTGCTGTAAGCAGGTGAGCATGTACTCAAATGTATATTGTATTTAAACACGACACAAGCTCCAGGGCTCTGTCTGCGACCCTAATTATAAATAACGACAAAAATATTACCTGCAGGTTGCAGAACTAAATGGATCAGACTAATGAGATGGTGACATACCTTCACAACTTTTCTCACTGTAAATTCAGTACATGTGTAATGAACGGTTAATTCAATGTTATCAATCATGCAGTTCAAATCCGTAGAGTTTGAAATACTTGTACCGTTTTCTAAGATGAGACCATGAATATCGCAACAAATATAGTAACGATAACACACACACACACAGTCCACACCAACTGAAAGGTATTACATACAACGCAGTTAGCAATTTTATTGCGTTCAATTTTCAAGAATGTTGAATGATTATAGAAGTCCCAATATGTGCAATTTATCTACCTGACAATCTGGGAGATCCGTTGCTGTCTGTACCAATAGACCCACAACACTGGTAGCATGATAAAACTATTGCTTTAAGACCCACAGGAGGAATAATATGGGGAACAAAGGCTCGCTGGATGTTTGATTCTTCTCGAGTCCGATTATGGACTCCATATCTTTGGTTGCCCATACACCAATCTCATCTGTTGCCAAATGCTCTAACACCTATCACATACTCTGAATTTGGTTCTGAAATATGCATGCGGTAAATATTAAAGAAATGCAAAAGTTATCTCTCCTCTGTGATTTGATGCAACCATTATGGATTAAATAACACTCACCAAGTCCTTCAATGGTGTATGTTCCTGGCTTTATCATCCAAGAGCTGGCTGTAGACGTCTGGAACACCTTTGCCCCATCCAATTGTGTAGCCTCCGAACTTTAATATTTTGGTCTCGTGGAGGCAGCCAGGACACTTGCATGGAGTCGACCATTGGGCGCACTAGAGAAAACAAAAACATATATTTCAGTTACAGTTTAAACTTGAGCAAAGAGAAACCTGAGAAAATTGAGAGCTTACATTTCAACATTGCCGGTATATCTGGAACACTGGTCTCGTCCAAGTCCTTCTGATATGTTTCGATTGTGAACCATTCTGTGGGTGGACCAGTTCCATTCACATTGATTGCATAAAGCCGCACCAGGTACGTGGAACCTCTTTCTAAATCTGTTAAAGTGTACAGCCTGCGGTTGCCTGCTGCTGTTACTGTATCGCCTTTCCCACTTCTCCTGTCCTTCTTCCGATACCTCAGTTTATAGCCTGTGATGACACCATTTTGCCCTTCTTTGGGCGGTGGCTCCCACCTGACAGTCACGCTGGTTGATCCAGCAGCTTCGAGCGTAACATTCTGAGGGGAGTCGCTTGGGGGTGCTGAAAGTGTGCGTGCAGTCACCTCCTCTGTGCTGGCGCCTTGGCCATTCTTATTGGCTGCAATGACCCACAGGCAGTATTCTGTGTATTCCTCTAAACCAGTCAACTCATAGTGCGTTTCACTTGTCTCAACATGGTGTTCTTCCGCTGACTCTCCCTAACACAGAAGCAACAAAAAATTAATACCCACAACACACTTGTTTGAGTACAGAGAGTTCTTCCATGAGGGAAAAAAAAGTTACCTCCATGTAGAACAGCTTGTAGTGCAGTATGGGGCCATCAGACGTGGTCGGGGGCCGCCACTTGATGAGGAGAGACTTGGGCGAGAGGGGGGTGGCAAGGAGGTCCAAAGGCGGACTGGGGACGTGGGCCTCTGTGTCGGTGGTGACAGTGATCGACGGGCTACTCGGCCCCGCCCCAACCTGATTGTATGCTATCACACGGAAGTGGTACTTGCGGTCCGGCTGTAAACCAGGAATGTTCGCCTCCTCCAAACGCGATCTGGATGTGTTCATGACTCTCTCTCTGCAAAAGAAAATAGAGGGGATCAGTGGACAGGACACTCACAAGCGAGTTTGTTTCAACCGCTCAGCACACAGTAAATACCTTTGAGACCCTTCTTGACGGTAAAACACTGAGTAAGTATCAATATCCCCATTCTTCTCTTCGGGTTCCTTCCACCGCAGTGTGATGAACCTTGTTGTCACTATGACGGTCTCCAGATCACGAGGTTCAGATGGCGTGCCAGGAATTCGCAGCGGAGTCTCACTCCCTCTAACTTCATCACCAAAGTTGTTTGGCTGCGATTCTCCACCAGCTGTATTTGTGGCATCCACGTCACCGTCATATTCGTTGTTTTCATCACCGTCATCGTCGTCGTCGTCATCATCATCGTCGTCAGCATCATCATTGTTGTTTTCATCATCGTCGTCATCATCATCATAGATGTCATGGGAATCAGAGTGGAGAGGTGGAGGTGCATGGGATGGTCGGGGCAAGGCACGAGAGGCAAGAGTGTTATGAACTTTAAAATTACTACTGCTACTAGAGACAGAGAATCGAGGAACATGCGAAGAGGATTTATTTTCAGCAGGAGGAAGCTCAGAGTCTACAAAATGTTTAGTAAGGAAAAAAACAGGAAGGAGAGGGAAAACGAAAATGGGATAAAGTAAAGGTTTCAAGGAAAAAAAAAGGGGGGGAAGAAAAATATTAAAACAAATTAAAATAAAATAAAACAAGAACAAAAAAAATAAAACCTTAAAATAAAATGTTTATAGGATAACAAATTTGAACACAAAAATTAAATCAAAAGATATTCCTAACAGCTGAGCTATTATTGTACCAAAGGAATGATATGAACTCTCATAACATATTGAATCATACCTGAGCTGACCACTGTCAATCGAGCAGCTGCCTGGATGTTTCCAGCAGGATTTGAAGCAAGGCATTGGAAAATTCCAGAATCCATACTCATGAGACCAAGGATTCTTAAATTGTATCTAAGTAGGAAAACAAAACATGAACATGAATGATAATGCCTTTTTACACAAGTGACTTGAGGGGGTCTTATGCTTACCCTCCGACTACTTGAAGGTACTCATTCTGAGTAATGTTGTCTCCATTTTTCACCCAGTATACTTTGGGCTCAGGTTTTCCATATACCTCACATTCCAATTCCAAGTCTTCTTTTTCAACAGCAACTTTGTTCTGAGGTTGTTTGATAAATCTCGGTGGCACTAAGATAAGCAATTAAAACAACACAAATAAACAATGGGCTGACTCGAACAGAAAGTTCACGAGGGCAAGACAACATCAATTTGTTGGTGCATCTTGTCTGCTACCAACCTTGAACCTCCAGCGTGGCACTCGCATCCACAGAGTCTTCTCGGTTCTCGGCTCTGCACTGGTAGTCCCCAGCATCTGACTCCTCAACGTTCAGAACTTGTAAGCTTCCAGTTCCGACTTTTCTGAACCGGCTGTCCAGATGCCTGCAGATAGTATGTAAAGGAGGCGTTAGCACCCAACAAGACACTTAAAAAAAAAAAAATTAATATGGGGAGACACTCACGACATGTCGATGGTGACGCCGTCCTTGAGCCAGCTGATGTCCGGCCGCGGGTGGCCGTTGGCCGCGCAGTCCAGCGTCACGTTGTCGCCCGCCATGACCACCGTCGGCCTCGGCGTTGCGATGAACACCGGCGCCATGATGCTCTCGCCGGATTCTGCGGCCGACGCAGGAAAACAAAAACAAAATCAGCACACTCGACGATGATGAGGCAGCTCCAGCGGCCGACTGCGAGACTGACCAATGTCCATGTCGATGGCGAGGGTGGCCTTGTTGCTGAGCGTGGCCGTGGCCGAGGCCGAGGCGTTGCACTGGTAGGCGCCCTGGTCCGAGACCTGCACCTCGTCGATCTCGAGCGCGCCGGTGGGCATGACCAGCATGCGCACGCGGTCCAGCAACAGGGGCCGGTCGTTCTTGAGCCACGTGACCCTGGCCAGCGGCACCGACTGCGTCACGCACGCGAAGTGCGCCGTCTGGCCCGGGAACACGCGCAGGTCGGCCGGCTGCTGCACGATCTTGGTGTCCGCTGCCGTGACAAGCAAGGAACAGTTGTTAGACGGCCACCCACGCAAGTACGTCCAAATCCCGGACGCGTTTAGAGCTCCAGAGTCGCTGAACGGGACTCGAACCGAACGTGTGACCCCACCAATGGATTGCTCTCCGCACGAGGAATCCATTGGTGGGGGTCACACGTTCGGTTCGAGCCCCGTTTACTGACCCAGGAACCCAAACGCGTCTAGCCCACTGTGCGCTGCCACGCTATACTCACTGGCGAGCTGCAGGCGCGCCGTCCGGCTGACCAGGGAGCCGACCGCCTCCAGGGAGGCGAGGCACTGGTACTCGCTGCTGGCGGGCACGCCCCCGTCCTCCTCGCCCACGGCGCTGATGAAGAGCGAGCCGTTGGGCAGCTGCGAGCGGAACGAGTCACCGATGAAGGTGAGCAGCTGACCGTCGGCGCCGCGCCAGCTGACCGAGGGCCGCGCCTGCAGGTGCACGTCGCTGCGCGCCTCCGCCTCGCACTCCAGCAGGGCGGGCCGCCGCGGCATCACCACCAGGTCCTGCGGCTCGGCCGTCAGCACCAGGTCCGCCACGCCGGGTCCGCCTGCAGCAGCAACAACAACAACAACGCGTCAAGACAACAAAAACAAGCAAAATGTGAGGAATGACCGAGCATGAGCCGTGGGATTCGGCGGCGGTCTCCCAGCGGGGACGGCGCCGGCGAGGGTAGGCAGCCACGGGCCGCGCGGACGCCGCCGCGTCGCGGGCCAGCCTACTCGCCAGGCGCTCCGCAGCTTGACTCTCTCTCTCTCTCTCTCTCTCTCTCTCTCTCGCTCTCTCTCTCCTCCTCCTCCTCTCTCTCCTCTCTCCTCCTCTCTCTCTCTCTCTCTCTCTCTCTCTCTCTCTCTCTCTCTCTCTCTCTCGCTCGCTCGCTCGCTCGCTGCAGGCAGGTCTGCAACAACTCGAAGTTGGATTCCCGACGTTCGTCACACGCTGAGATACGAGGCCAAAGTTATGGGACTTTAGGCGAGGCTTGTCTGTCGGGTCGGGGCTCAAAAGCACGATGCGCCGCCGCAACAGCGACAACAACAACAACAACAACAAGGGACAAAGGGAGGAGGGAAAACATTGTCACAGCTGTCAGGGGCAGGACGGGGCGTGGTGCTGCGTACGTGGGGGCGGCTCACGACGCCGAAGGTGCCGTGCCCTCGGCTCGCCGCGACTGCGATGCCGCGCACTTCACGCAAACTCACCTCACGCACCCACTCTCTCTCACACAGGACCCCCCCCCCCAAAAAAAAAAGCAAAACGGTGACTAAAATAAATAAATAAAAGCCTTCCTTTTTGCACGGTGGATTCCTTTTAGATTGACTTCCCGTATCGACATTTTTCTCCTCGGGAAGAAAAGCCCATTGTGAAGAGAAAAATAGGTGAGAGTCCTGAAAAAATAAAATAAACTCGTACAGCGGCAATGGCTAGGATCGGGTCACGTTTATTATTTTTTTCTAGCTTTTCCAAAAGAAAGCCACAGCAGGAAACACCTCTATTTTAATTTTCCTCTCATCATTTTTTTTCCGCTTTCAAAGGCAGTCGGCGTGCCCGGGCAAGCGCAAGCGCACCGCTCACTCAGAGAGTCGGTCCTTTGGCCTGGACCGAACCCGCGGCAGGCGAACCCACCTCAGGCGATGCCTCCCCCACCCTCAAGGACTCGGCGATGAGGAGGAGGAGGAGGCCGGGCGCAGAAAGAAACACAGGCAGACAGACGCGATCAAACGAAACCCATCGACGCCGAGGCTGGAATACTAATAACGCCAACCCCATTCAATAGGCCGCCGCTAAGGGCGCGCGACTTTCGCACTTCCGCGTGCACACGCCCCCCCAAAAAAAAAGCAGGTAGAGAAAGTCGCAAGAAAACGAAAGGGAAAAAAACACTCGTATTATTTTTGGTTGTGAAAAATTACAGAGCAGCGCAGCAAACAGGGCGCACGCAAAGAAGGCGGCGGCGGAGAGGGGCTGATCGAAGGGGGACAATGCAGTCAGACCCTTTGCCTTTATCTCGGGCTGTGCAATTAAAGGGCAGCAGCGACCTTTGAGCGAGCGAGCGAGAGAGAGAGAGAGAGAGAGAGAGAGAGAGAGAGAGAGAGAGAGAGAGAGAGAGAGAGAGAGAGAGAGAGAGAGAGAGAGAGAGAGAGAGAGAGAGGCCTTCGACTCGCCCCGGCTTGCCCCGGCTTAGGGGTGGCCTTGTGTGTGTATTCACGGTTTGGGGCGGGGCGGCCGCGGGGCCCCTCGCTCGCTAGCCGCCCTCTTTACAAAACAAAACAAAAAAAAAAAAAAGAAAAAAAAAGAGGACAAGTAGGATCAAAAGTCAAGCAGCCCCCCGCTGCTCCTTTGCGGGCATCGCTGGAGGCATTGCTGGATTACCGCTTCTCCAGCCACGCGTCAAAAGCCAGCAGGAAAATGACTCCACCCCGCCGCACGGGAAAACAACACCAAGAAAAATGTCACTGTTGTCGGTAAATTGGGAAATCTCGGAAAATGTGGTCCGAAGCTCCGTCGGGAATTTTCAAAGACAGTTAGTGATAAAAAAAAAATAAAAAAAAATTACCTGTCGGAAACTTGAAACGTTGGAGGATTTCGGAATTTTGCAAAGATTTTCCGCATTCCTCCGGGAATTTCCCAGATATTTTTTTTTTCAAGTGTTTTTTTTTTTTTTTTTTCCCCCGCGGGGTTGACAGTTACCCGCGCGGTCGCGAAGCGGATTGGGAGAGAGATGGAGCGGCGGCAGCTTCAGACCGTGCGTCGGAGCGAGACAGTGTGTCGCCGCGTGATTTATCGAGAGAGAGACGAAATGCGTGGAGACGGACAGGCAGCTGTGCGCAAAGAAGGGAGCGGCAGTCTGTCTTATTCGCACACGCCGCTGTCACGCCGGAAAGCCATCGGGGCCGAAGCAGCAGCACCCCGTCGACGCGCACGAGCCGCCGCCGCGGAGCCGAGTCCAAGCCGAGGTGGCGTTCCGTTCGGGTGTTTCCGCCGCTTCCTCCATCAAGTCGGTGCAGTCGGCATGCGAGGCACCGCGGCCACCATCAGGGCGTTTCCATCTCTCTCTCTCTCTCTCTCTCTCTCTCTCTCTCTCTCTCTCTCTCTCTCTCTCTCTCTCTCTCTCTCTCTCTCTCTCTCTCTCTCTCTCTCTCACTCATGGGGCGTCCCGTCCAGGTGCGAGAGAGACAGAGACTCTCAGAATGAGTCTGCAGGCCGAGACTGCAATTAAGGCTGGCGTGGGGGACGGGGTGCGGTCGGGGCGGCGCGGCGGTGGCGCAGGGGAGGCTGTGTTATCACCATCCATGTCCCCGTCCAGGACGCGCGCTAGTCCCCGGAGCCCTCCAAACACTTGACGTCTCATTGTGTGTGCCCCGCCGCCCCGCCGCCCCGCCCCGCCTAGCCCCACCCCAGGGGGTGTCCAGTTAAGTCCTTTTTAATTCCGCCCTTTTGCGCCGCCCGGCGAGGGGAGGACACAGGCTGGACAAAAACGGACGCCCCGTCGGCTGGAGTCTGGCTGGAGTCTGGCTGGAGTCTGGCTGGAGTCTGGCTGGAGTCTGGCCGGAGTCTGTCCGGTGTCTCGCTTGGTGCTACCTAGTGTAGCCACTGGCTGAAGCTGGAGTCTGGCTGGAGACAGTCCGTTGCGGGGCACTGCTGGAGCGGGCAAGCAAACAAGCCTCGGGCGGCTCGCCGGCCGGTCCATGGTCCGGTCTAGTTCGCGTCCCCGGCCGCCCGGCCGCAGGGCGTGGCCACCCGGCCCTTGCGCGGCCCTTGCGCGGCCCTTGCGCGGCCCTTGGCCGGCCCTACACTCTCAGCGACAATCACTCCGCCATCAGCCCCGCGGGGCAGGGGCCCCACTGGGGTGCAAAGTGGAGGGAGGGTGATAACAGGGCCCTACATACGGCCGAGATAAGAAACGCGTCTAATATGATAAGACACAACTACAACGCATTGGGGCACACGGAAGTGTCTGGAGTCTGGCTGCAGTGGGCCGAGTCTACCCTCTGCGGCGAGCACGCGAGACAGTCCAGTCCCTCCCGTTGTCATGGCAACGCAGTGGGGCCGGCGCTGCCGCACGCCGGAGGAGGAGAATTTGCAAGTTTGGAAAAACAGAATAGGTTCGGCGGGGCGGGAGCTGGCGAGGGGAGCGGCGCACCAGAGGGTCTCTCTCTCTCTCTCTCTCTCTCTCTCTCTCTCTCTCTCTCTCTCTCTCTCTCTCTCTCTCTCTCTCTCTCTCTCTCTCTCTCTCTCTCTCTCTCTCTCTCTCTCTCTCGTGGGGCGTGTAGGTGCGAGGGAGGCAGGGCCCCTCGGCCCAGCCTGCAGGCAAGCAGGGGCGAGGGATACGGCTCCATTTCGCTGTGGGTCCACCCAGTAGTGTCGCAACACGGCCTTTTTTGTTTGGTCGCAATCCACTCTGCCGCCTAAAGACACGCACCACTCTAATCACGTCACATTCCACACCAACCCCAACCATGCAACAGTCGTCGAAACCGACCCTTATAGACCAATTCCTAGTCAAAATTTCAAACCTCAATTTTAGCCAATGCGGCTCATTTTTTTTCCAAGAGGGTGCCTAAGTTCACGACGTCACCGACTTGGTTAACTCGGAGAACGAAAGTTGGCTAGGCTTCTCGAAGCTGGGCGGGCCGGGGCGCCCCCTACCGGCCAACCAAACAACTTTCACCGATAGTATCAACGGAGAGTTGATTCCGCACAGTGGGCCGGTCACTGCCATCGCCACCTGGACCAGCCAAGGGACAGGTGAAGGGCGACCCTCCCAGCCGGAGGGCTGCACTGCCGACCCGCCGCTCCAGAGGCTCCCAGAGCGACCTCCACTTCCAGCGCGGCCCGGCTTCACTTCGAGGCGCCCAATTGTGCGGAAGTCGGACAACGATACAAAAGGAGTACACCGCACCAACAAAGAGGGGCTTCGAGGGGCTCCAAGGGGCACGGCGCGCTTATCTGGACGGGAAGACACTCCCTATAAGGGCGCGCCGGACCGGACCGGCGCACAGTGGGCCAGAAGACCGTCCAGGCGGACAAACCAAATGTCGCTGAATGGGACTCGAACCGACCGCGTGTCCCCCACCAATGGATTGCTCGCTCCGAACGAGGAAATCCTTTGGCGGGGTCACGTCACACGAGTCCCTTTTAGCGACTGTGGAGCTCGAATCGTGTCCGGGATTTTGGCCGCCTCACCGGTCTTCTGGCCCACTGTGCGGTGGTAGGGGGTGCGGCAGGGAGAGAGCGACGATGGGTTCACTGTTCGGAATCACCAGCAGCAGACTCACCGTCCATGATTCACGTGGGCCGAACGGTGGGCAAGCGGGGTGAGTCACTGCTCTCTCTCTCTCTCTCTCTCTCTCTCTCTCTCTCTCTCTCTCTCTCTCTCTCTCTCTCTGTGCGTGTGTGGGTGCGCCACAGCCCCAACTCCCTCTGAGCCGGTCCGCTACTGTGCTGCAGTGCCGTCGTCAAGTTGAGGAAGCCACTGTGGGCTGCTCCTGATGCCGTTACCGAGCGCCACCCTCTGCCCCCGGCCGCGCCTAGCCGCGCCTGTCCCACCGACCAACAACAACTTGAGCCCCCCAGACGGGCGGGCGGACAGACGGACAGACAGACAGACAGAGGGACGGACAGTGCGGCGAATTAATTGTATAGAGGGCATATCGTGGGCACCGCCTTGTTGTGGTACGGGATGCGGCGTCATGGAGAGCACTCCACTTCTCTCTCTCTCTCTCTCTCTCTCTCTCTCTCTCTCTCTCTCTCTCTCTCTCTCTCTCTCTCTCTCTCTCTCTCTCTCTCTCTCTCTCTCTCTCTCTCTCTCTGGGGCTGTGAGCGAGCGCTCCAGGAGAGTGGCGGGACGAGGGCTTTGGGCGACTTTATACTTGGCCAAGTGAGTGCAAAGGCGCCTGGCGAGCAACTTTCGACGCGGCGCCCCGCCCCGCCCCGCCCCGCCCCGCCCCGCCCCACCCCGCCCCGCCCAGCGACTCGCGAAACTAGCGGGAGGCGGCGGGCGCGAGGCTGTTGATACGGTGTAGTGCCGACGACGACGCCTTGGCGCACGGCCCTGCCCCTCCCCCTCCCGTCCTGGCACGCTGCCTGGAACCTGCGGAAGGGAGGTAATAGAATGCGATCAACAGGGCTGCCCGACCCGGAGAGAGAGACAGAGAGAGAGAGAGAGAGAGAGAGAGAGAGAGAGAGAGAGAGAGAGAGAGAGAGAGAGAGAGAGAGAGCGGAGAGCGCTCTCACCTGCCGCGCGTCCCCACCCATCCATCACACCCACAGACCACTTTCAATTTCCTTCCCAGCCGCAGACGGAGACGACGAACAAAATAAACATTTTGTTCGCTTCTTTCTTCTTTCGCCACAGACGAGCGGAACGCATTCGCGCAATCGCCGCCCTCCTCCCCGGCGGCCCGGAGGTTCATTGACAAGCCCCTCCAATAAGACGATGCCAATTCGCTATGCAAATCACGGCTCCAATTTCGCACACACACACACGCTCTCTCTCTCTCTATCTCTCTCTCTCTCTCTCTCTCTTACACACACAAACACGTACACAGTGCATACATACGCATGGGGACGCTATAAATATGAAAATGAAGGCAGGAGGACAAAAAACAACAAAAAAGTGCGTGTTTGAAGTGATAAGTACACGTCCAGGCCGCGACGGCCGCACCGCGCGCCAAATCAGTTGTTCTTGTTGTTGTTTTTGTGCGCGTCTCTCCTTTTTTCATCCCCTGTCTCGATCTGCGAAAAGTAAACCAACTCTGCGAGAGAGCGGGGGACCGTCGCAGAATCACTGTCTGTGTCTCTGCGGGCGGCGAGCGCCTGCGGAGGGAGAGATAGCCCACCCGCACGACGCCCCAGCGGGCGTGCGGTCCACCTCCCAGGGGGACTGGCCGGCCAGACGCAGCCAGCGTCTCTCTCTCTCTCTCTCTCTCTCTCTCTCTCTCTCTCTCTCTCTCTCTCTCTCTCTCTCTCTCTCTCTCTCTCTCTCTCTCTCTCCGCAGTTCGTGGGCGCTCTGCTGTCGGAGGCCGTGCCAGGCCCCCCCCCTCCGCTGTTAAATGATCTTTTCACACAAGGAGAGGGGCAAAAGGAAAGGGAATGAATGGGCGGGCGGCAGTGACCGGTTGGCCCGCGTCGCCAGACGGCCTGGCCCGGTACAGTGCAGGTGCAGCGGGAGTGAAGCGAAAGTGAATAGGGGGCGGAGCAGGGACCACGGCCCCCACCCCCGCCGCGGCCCGATAAAGGAGATATGATTAAGATAAGTTAGCACCGCGAAAGCGAAAGGGGGGGGGGCGGCTATAGGGGCGGAACAAGGAGAGATAAGCCCGAAAGAAAGGGAGGGCCCCGTCGGGGGCCAGCCGGGTGGGTAGGCGGCCCCACCGCTGGAAATTGTTCGAGCAGCAAGCATTGCCCCCGCCTCGCCCACTCCAGTGTGGGAAATGAAGCGAGAGGCGGGGCGGGGCGGGGCGGGGCGGGGCGGGGCGGGGCGGTCGTCGACAAATATCGGATTCCCGGAGCGTTTGGCGCACGAAGCGCGGTGGGGCCGCCGGACCGCGCCGTGGTTAGGTCGCTGCGACCGGCGGCGCGAACCGCACTCTTTGCGCCCCGCCCCCGCGGGCCACCCCCCCGGCCACCCCCCGGCAGCCACCGGCAGGAACGCCACGAGGCAGATAGCCCCGCGGGCCGCCGCCCCATCGCTTCCTCACATCCGAGAGCAGCGGAGTGCATAGCAGACGACGCATGCCACGGCGCATGCCTCCCCCCCACCACCCCCGCTCCCCGCGCCGCCCGGTCTATATTAAAACTGCCCCGCGCCGCACATGCACTGAGGAGGATGACACGACACCGCTTTCCAATTCCTCGTCGCGTCCCCCCCTTTTTTTTTCAACAGTGTGCGCACGCGTTGGTGTGTCTCTCTCTGTGTGTGTGTGTGTGTGTGTGTGTGTGTGTGTGTGTGTGTGTGTGTGTGTGTGTGTGTGTGTGTGTGTGTGTGTGTGTGTGTGTGTGTGTGTGTGTGTGTGTGTGTGTGTGTGTGTGTGTGTGTGTGTGGCCCGCTGCGTCCAATGAGATTCGAAATAACTCAAGACCCTCGCGCGCTTCGCCGCTCTCTCCTCGGCGGAGCGCGAGCTGCTGCTGGCTGCTGCTGGCTGCCACCCCCTCGTCACACGGCCACGCCCCGTCACGCCGCACGTCGCGGTCGTGGCGAGTTCGGGATGTGTGCAACTGTAGCCGCCAAGTCGCCCCAACGGGTGCTACACACGCTCTCTCTCTCTCTCTCTCTCTCTGTGTCTGTAATCGTATACACGCTATTTAAGGCCGACATAACGAACCGGCGGATTGCTTGTCGAACACAAGGGAAGAGGGGGAGGGACGCCGCAAACGCCGATATGAAAAGAAAAAAAAAAAAAAACTAAAAGAATAAAAAAATCAAACAAATAGAATAAATTGGAAAACAATGCGTTCCGTGGGCGCTGAGCGACGCATCGAGCGCGGGTGTGCGTGTACTTTTTCGTGGCTCCCCCCGATTGCGTGGTTCCTCTCTCTCTCTCTTTTTTTTTTATATTTCGCCGCCATTCAACAAATAAATGCAATAAAAGATAAATAAAAAGGGCACGAGTTTGGCGCGGCCCGTGGCGAGGTGTGAAAGGACACACCTAACCGAACGCGGCGCCACCAAATCGCATTCATTGCACCCGCCCTCGCGGGAAAACAACAACAACAGTCATAAAAAACAGCAAAAACAGCAAAGTTGGCATCGAGCGGCCGTGCCGGCCGTGTGCAATTTCCCCCGAGGCGGCGGAAAAATTCCCGAATTACATGTAATTACACACGCAGGAACAACGAGGGCGCGTTCCCATTTTTATCATTCCCGCAAAGTTTTATCGCTTTATTTCCTTTCACGTGTCTCCCCGAGCGCAGCAGACTCAAATCATTATTCGCATGGTGCTTTAAAAAAAATTAAAAATTGGAAGAGCCAAACTATATGACACCCGGCAAATTTCAAAATAGCCATAAAGGGCCAGACTAATAAAAAAATAAAATGAAAAGCAAGCTCAAAACCTCGACCCTGAGACAAAACTATAAGGCTACTTCGTGCCTTAAAATAAAAAAAAAAGAACTACGTGTAATTGTGCTGCGTGCGCGGTTCCATTTTCCCAGTGAAGCCTCGTGCAAGAAAAGTCTATAAAGCGCGGAGCATATTAAAAGAGGAGGAGGAATGCCTGGCATGCGGAAGGCAGGCCTCAGTCTCTGTCCCCTCCGTCCGTCCGTCCGTCCGTCCGTCCCACCTTGCGCGATGCTCGCGATGCCCGCGATGCACCCAGTCCACCCTCGCTGCTCTTTTCTTCTCCCTTCGGACTCACTCAAATTCCGACCTCCTCCACCGACGCGCACCTCCCGCCAGAGAGAGAGAGAGAGAGAGAGAGAAGAATTCACGACAATCCAACCCCAAAATAAGTTTTTTCCATCCTCCTCGTGACAAAGAGGCGGTGTCCGTCCGCGCTCTCGCTCCCCCTCTCTCACGCAGCCAATGTTCAACGAGTAAATAATGAGCGCAAAAAGTTTCCCGACAATGCCACACGTCTGCAGCGCAGCACTGCGAAAAAAAAAATAAAATAAAAAAAATAAAAATAAAAACAGCGAGTTGAAAACTCGTGCTCGACAAACTCCTTTCCTTGTTCGCCGTGTGTAATTGGCCCGTGTCGCCGTGCTCGCCGCGAGTGCAAAATAATGCAATTTGAGGTGGTGTTGCAGGCGAGGGAGGAGAGGGAGGGGAGGGAGACAGAGAATAAGAATGTTTGCACGTGTTGCCTCGAGGAAAATTTCATTAAACGCTCCTGCATGCGAGGCTTGGTAATGGAACGGGCGGGTAGGAGGGTCGCTTGTCTCTCTCGCACGCCGACGGGACGCCCCGCGAGTGCGAGAGAGACAGACTGAACGACTGGCAAAGACACGGGACGGGGACGGCGGCGGCGGCAGTGGCAAGGGAGCTTCGCTGGCGGCATCCTCGCTCTCTCGCGCCCAACATGTTCATATTCGTATTTACATTCTGGAAACGGCGGGGGCGGGGCCGTAACACACACACACACACACACACACACACACACACACACACACACACACACACACACACACACACACACACACACACACACACACGAAGGCATCGCGGCGAGACGGCCTCGGCAGGAGGCTGAAGGCGGTGAATTCAAGTCAACACGTCACCTTGTTAAAAGCACATACTACAGTGTGCCGTCGCCGTCCGTCGTGGCGTGTGTCCCGGGGCCCGCCTGCAGCCAACGCCGTCACACGTCATGTCCCTGCCATAACCCGTCGGCAGCACGACGAGAGAGAGAGAGAGAGAGAGAGAGAGAGAGAGAGAGAGAGAGAGAGAGAGAGAGAGAGAGAGAGAGAGAGAGAGAGAGAGAGAGAGAGAGAGAGAGAGAGAGAGAGAAAGAGAGAGTGCACTCTAGCGGCGTCACAGGGGGCCGGAATCCCCTGTCCGCTGCGCTGCTACGCGTCGTCGCCAATAATCATCATTTCAGCGACCCAATGACCCCACCCCACACACCCGCCACGGCAGTCTCCCCTTTCACTTTCCATTTTTTTTCTGCCTCCCCCGCTCTCTCTCTCTCTCTCTCTCTCTCTCTCTCTCTCTCCAAAACCCGGCAGCGGTGGCGGCTCGAGATCCGACGAAATGCCATTAATGTGATTTACCGCGTCGGGAAAGGGAATGCCCGCGGCGTCGACGCCGTCCTGGAGGCCTCGGGTCGACTCAGCACACCACGACGGCGGGCGGGCGGACGGACAGACGGACAGACAGACAGACAGACAGACGGGGTCGCGCCGGCGGGGGCGGCATTTACGAGTGTCAAGCAGTGGAAGCTGAGAGCGCGGGGGGCAATGGCTCGCGGGGCAAGGGCTCGCCCTCCAGTCATCCCCGCGCGGAGAGAGAGAGAGAGAGAGAGAGAGAGAGAGAGAGAGAGAGAGAGAGAGAGAGAGAGAGAGAGAGAGAGAGAGAGAGAGAGAGGAGGGGCTACGCCGCCAATCCACCGGCAATCCGCACGAGAAGCCGACACCGCCGGGCAGCCCCTCCCTGTACCGTGTTTTATCACCACCCTTCCCTCGACGGCAGCGCCTTGGCAGCAGACGGATGCCGAACCCAGGGGGGGAGGGAGGGAGAGAGAGAGAGAGAGAGAGAGAGAGAGAGAGAGCCTTGGCAGCGCGCGCCAACGCGTGTCCGGGCGGCTAATCACATTCTACACGTCGTGCTCGGCGGCCAGCCGCCCCCAGAGGGGCCTCCGCCCCAAAACGGGTCCCGACAAGGAGGGTACATTTCGAAGAGTGTGACAGAGAGGGAGAGAGAGAGAGAAAGAGAGTGCGTGGGCGGGCATAAGACGGCCGCGACGGGCCGCACGGGCCGGTCTGTGATTGGGGGATTGATGCACAGCCAGCCCTGCGCTCGCTGCGGTGCCCGCCCGAATGCTAATGAGACTTCGCATGGACAGGGCCGAGCAGGGCGGAGGGAAGGACCAACGTGCCGAAGGGGCGGATTGTCTCTCCGTCTGCTGAGCCGCTGTGGGCACCTCGTCATATATCTCGTCCAGATCCGCGGTCCCCCGCCCTGCCCCTGACGACGCGCGGCCCCGCTCGAGATTTATAGTGGCGCGGCGGAGAGGCGCACAGCCTCAGCCCCGGGGCCGCCGACAGGGGTGTAGCGGAGTTGGCCGGAAAAAAATCAAAACACATCGACCGGGGGGGAGAGAGAGAGAGAGAGAGAGAGAGAGAGAGAGAAAGAGGCCAAACCAATAGTTACAAATGAGCGCGTCGTCTGCTGCTGGGGTGTCCATGGTCCGGAGGCGCAACCCCGGGCTATTAGGGGGGGGAGGGGGTCTAAATACCCGCCATTTCACAACACTGGGGAATGGGCTCTTAACATTCCGAGGGCCTCGCAGGGGACGGGGTGATCCTCGGCGACGAACGGCCGGCCGGCCCGGCCTACTGTGCGTGCCCTGCCCGCCATCGGAATGGAACGGGAATCCAGAAAGCGAATAAGGAAAGAATCCAACGGATCGGAAGCCCTTTCTCCGCGCTGACCGGGGCGGGGCGGGGCGGGGCGGGGCGGGGCGGGGCGCTAAACTGCAAGTCAGACGGAAGAGCGGCGGAGCGAAAATCTGGCGAAACAAAAACTTCCATCTCATCGTCGTCTCCTTGCCCTCTCTTCCTGGCGGCCTAGCCGGCCTCACTGCCAGGAACAAAACGTCAATCGAGTTAGGGAGACTGCCGCCGCCAGGGGCGGGGCGGGGCGGGGCGGGGCGGGGCGCCAGCAGCGGCATAGCTTGTTAACAAAGCACTTCATGCATTTTTGAAATTGAGGGGAAGTGTCTTAGCAGAAGTTTGAGGCCGAGAGGGCGGCAGTGCCGCGCGCTCCGTGGGAAGCCCGAGGAGAGGCGTCAAAAGTGGGGGGTGAAAAGTGGGGGGGTGAAAAGAGTGGGAGGTGAAAAGAGTGGGAGGGTAAGTAGAGGCTACGTGGAGGGGGGACGGAGCGAGGTTGGAAACCACGGAAACAATACGGGCAAATAAACAGTCTGCGGACACTGTGCCATCACCATTAGCCAACGCAAGCCCCGCCAGACCGGCCGGCCGGGCCAAAGTTAAGAGGCGGATGGAATTAAATCTGCCAGAAAGAAGAGAGGGGGAGCGCAGAACACACTGGGAGGAAAAGCAGATAGTGCCTTTCTGCCGAGAGTTGGGCCGGACGCGTGTTTGCTGGTCCCTCTTCTCCTCATTACGTCCCGATAGATAAATCAGGTCGGATAGACCTGCTCGCCCCCCCACCCCCACCCAGCCGCCTACGCGCGCGCCGAAAAGTCATATTAATATTCGCGCTTCATTTGCGATTCCGCGGAGGGGAAGGCCCCTTCGCCGGAAAAGCGAACCGGAGGCCGGAGGGAGGGGCGGATGCGATGGAGGAGGTGCGAAGCGGCGGATATCAAATTCAGAGCCGCGCGTCTCAATAAAAACAACAGCAAAAAGACGCACGCCATCTTCATTTTTTTATTTTTTTTATTTCTTTGCAATTCTTGCCTGTGGATGAACCAACCTTTGTCGAAAGAAAACCCCACAAACAACAAAGACCCTGGCATAACTCTTACTAGACAGAAGTTTCAACCTCAAAGTGTACTCTAGTCCAGCAGGACAGCACTGTAAAAGAGGTTAGTCGACTTCATTTTGAGTCTACGTAAGTGGAGGATTCTCGGCCAAAAAGACGTTACAAAGACAAGCAACCAAATCTTGGTATTTTTGAGTTTACTTTTTTCCAGTGAGGGTTGAGAACTTCTCACTGATGTCGCCGTGCTGCGCCTTGAGAGCCGCATTGTCCCATTGTATCGCTTCCGTCCTACTCAACTCACGCCCCAAACTTTTGCCCCCACTTATCTACGACTCGCAGTTCCTCATCCCGCCGCGTCCGTTTTGGCGCGCAAAGCTTGGCGCCCCTTTTGTTCGGAACACTGATTCATTTCCGCATTCGTATCGAGATTCAGATTGAGCGGACAGGTCGCGCCAAAACTTGGAGGCGGAGCGAGGCGGGACGAGGCGAGACGAAGACTGCTGGAGATAACCTCACCGTCCTGCGGCAGACTCCTCCCCGGAGCACCAGTCTCACCTGCAAGGCAGAGAAAACGTTACAGTTAGACCTAGCAATGGTCCAATGACGACTCTTTACACCATCTCACTGTAAAAAAAATAAAAAAAATAAATAAAAAAAATAAAAAAAAATGATGATACATCGAAACGAAGAGAACTATGAAGTTTAGTCAAGTTGACTGCTGGACTTCGGTCCAATTGACTTGAATTTTAGTCCAACTTTCTTGCTCGAATTTTCAGGCACTCCTATTCCGAGTCTTCACGAGTCTGAAGCAACACTCTAGATTTGACTGGGGCGTCGCGTATTGACTGCGCAACACGTCAAATTAACGAATAGCCCGACAATGGACAGGGCTAGCGAGCGACAACGTGACGATATGATGTGCACACACACACCTTACACGCTCAACACTGCCCTGCCGGCCGCCGCCCCGCACAACACCGACCAGAGCAAATATTGGATTCCACCCCTCCCTCACCTTCCCAACCGGTGCATCACACACACACACACACACACACACACAGTCGCACGCACGCCCATATGACGCCTGCTGTCCTACAACGGGGTCGTAAAAAAAATGACAACAAGAGAACAAAACAGAAAGCCATAAAAACGCAAGCCTGGCTCTCGCGCAAGCACCAACACCTTGGTCAAAACATCCACCCCGTTAATCAGATAAACCTAACACTGCAAGAGAAAAACTATACCCGAGAGAGAGAGAGAGAGAGAGAGAGAGAGAGAGAGAGAGAGAGAGAGAGAGAGAGAGAGAGAGAGAGAGAGAGAGAGAGAGAGAGAGTTGAAAGGGCAGCCTTGACCGCTGCCCGTGGACTTCCCTGTTGTTCTCGAGGCTTGCGCGCCGCGCCGGCCACACACCGGTGCCCCGCGCAACACGCACTGGTGCGCTTGCTCAGCAGAGCAACACGACCTGTACACCCTTTTCAATACCGGGATCCTCTCTCCACCCCCACCACCACCCCTCGGCACCTACACCGCCGGGGGGCGGCTGCTACCGCTGTTTACCCCCTGGCATGCCGTGGTTAGCATATCACAGCAAAAGCCTGGCCTCCTCTACACTGCGGCGATAAGCCTCACACACACGCCGCGCACGCGCACACACACACACACTCTAACCCACACAGACACGCACACCTTTCACCCACGCCCCAGCAAGGCAGAGCAGAGAGATTACAAACAACGCGGCGCGGCCCCTGTGAGGCGCGGGCAAACAGTACACGCTACGGGGAAAAACACCCGCGCGGCCGCGGGAGGGAAATTTCCCGGTCCACTTGTGTGTGCATCGTGTATCGTGTGCAGCAAATGAAGTGAGTGAAGTGGCCTTCTAGGTTGACGTCTTGTTTCTGGCGATGAGATCATCACTCGCACCAACTTGAAGACGACCAACACGAACGGAGACACTCCAGGCGGCCTGCGTGTGTGTGTGAACTGCAGCGAGAGCCTTGCAGCGGCCGGCAGTCAAAGTCAAGTCAAACACCGAAGAAGCTAACTTTCCGCGACATGAGTTCCTCTTCCACACTTCTTCTCTCTCTCCCTCTCCCTCTCCCTCTCTCTACCTTCCCGCTCATAAAGACGCCACACCTGGCGAAGAAGTCAATTCCGCGCCTGTCAAACAAGCCGACGTGCTGTCCGCATGACAATGCCCCGCGCGCCTTTTACAACCAGTAAAACCCGCGCGTGCGACACCAACAACAACAACAACAAGAGGCGTAAAGGTGGGACTGCGAGTAAGGCAGTGCCAAGGGCGAAGAATGACTCGTAAATCGCGCTCATCCTAGCAGCAAGGAGGAATGGCGTAAAAATAAGCAGAGCAGCCTCGGGATAAAAAAGGCTCCTTGGATGCGCCCTCCTCCTGTACGTCGCAATAAATTCAATCTCGTCGATGTTTCTGCCATCAGCGGAGAGGGTCCGCCGCTGCAGCCGCACAGCCGAGGCTGGCAGCCGGGCGGGCCGGCAGCCAGGCAGCCTGCACTAGGTGTATAGAAAATGCATGAGTCGGCGGAGCCGGGCAGAGCCCCGCCAGGACGGACCAAAATTATTCAGATTCATACGTCATAAAAATTACAATGCACTTTTCCGGAGCGCGACGTCGGGTAGAGGATATAGAAGGGTCGCGGCGGATCGGCTGTGGCGGGGGAGGCAAAGGATCACGGGGCAGGATCAGGCGGATACCGCAGGATGGAGCAGGCAGGGGAAAGAAACCGAGCGTCTCACTGGAGATCCCCGCTGCCGACCCCTGTCAACTCGGTGGATAGGCAATCCCGTCGAACAGAGATGCATCCGTGCGGCCTATAACCGCATAGGCGGAGTGGATGTCTCAGAGTGCGAAACGCGGATGCAGTGTAAGCCGAGGGCGCGGTGAGTGAAGCTGAGAGAGAGAGAGAGAGAGAGAGAGAGAGAGAGAGAGAGAGAGAGAGAGAGAGAGAGAGAGAGAGAGAGAGAGAGAGAGATGACGCCATGAAGGCACATTTGCGGGGCCATGATCACGGCAGTGATGCTGATGCATAGGACCCGCTTATTCCAATCCAAGTGGAGGTATACATCACGGTGCACGCAGCCTGCACGCAGCCTGCACGCAGCCAGCCAGCACGCCGACAAATTGTCCCTATCAGTCTGCCCGCGTCACGACTCGCCCTCTGAGTGTGTGTGTATGTGTGTGTGTGTGTGTGTGTGTGTGTGAATGCGCGTGTCCGTGTGTCTGTGCGGGTGTGCAATACTGCGTGCAAACGGGCATTCACGCGCCCGGCTTCCTGATTTACACCACACACACACACACACACACACACACACACACACACACACACAGAGCCGCGATGAGTAGAGTAGGCTCGTGTTCCGACAATGCATCATAAAGGCGGCGAAATGAAGCTCGAAATTTCTCCCCCTTTCCTGTTCCGACCCGACGGACTGGACTCCCGGAAGCAAAAATAAAAAGATTCCGACACAAAGGGGTTTCGATAGCGTATTTCGTTTTGTGGGCTGACCTTCCGTCCATTCACATACAAATAGCGGGCAGTCGGTGGCGAAAAAGAAGGCCTCTTCAAACGAGATTCTATCTATTACATTCACAATTATTCATAGAATTTATTATTTATTTATTTTTTTTGATTAAAAATAAATAAATTTGAAAACGAAACGTGCGAATATTTACCAACAAAACTTGATCGTCGATCTTCGTGACTGTCATGATTTTCATGTGGCTCTGACTGGAAGGTCCGCATCCACTCCATAAAGAGGCAAACGGGACTTCCCTCATGACATCCGAGTCCGCCTTCCGCCTCGGAACCGGTGGGGCCGATCGGGGGCACTAATCTGATGGCCGGTCAGCCCGCCGCACAGTGGGCCAGCCTTTAGGGCTTTTGATGGATCAGCAGCGAGTCAAAGGGCCCAGCCTCCACTTTGCTTCGACCTGCCGACCGATTCCACCCCGCACAGTGAGAGAGAGAGAGAGAGAGAGAGAGAGAGAGAGAGAGAGAGAGAGAGAGAGAGAGAGAGAGAGAGAGAGAGAGAGAGAGAGAGAGAGAGAGAGAGGAAGGGAGAACCAGCGGGCTGTATTGTAGTACGCGATGCCCCCCTCCATTGGACTGTCACCGCGCAGCCCCTCCGCCTGCCAGTCATCGGGTTACGCGCTAGATGGGGCGAAATAAAGGTGTCCGCTAAATGGGGCCAATGGGGGCTGCTGGGGTTGCAGGCACCACGGGGGCGCCGCGGCCGCCGGGCTGGAAGGCCGCTCTGCCGGCTCGAGTGGAAGGGGGGGGGGAGGGGGCGTGGCCTGGCCAGCTGCCAATAATAAAGATGCGGACACGGCTTATATCCACTCATTTGGACGGCCGCCACCCTATATGACTGCACCCGGCGTGGCGGGGCGTGGCGGGGCGTGGCGGGGACGCCAGGATGTTCATGTCACACACGCTGCTGAGGGGAACGGGTTGGCTGGGCCAAAACCGCCTCGCAGTAGTGCTGGCCACAGCAGGTGCCATCACGCCGGCAGACACACGGACAGAGTCCGACACACCGACCGACACTCACAGGCATACGGACAAACTGACAAATAAATAGACAGCCACACACACACACACATTTCGGCACACGTACCCAACTTATCATACACAGCCTGTGTCCTGCCTCTTCTCTCTCTCTCTCTCTCTCTCTCTCTCTCTCTCTCTCTCTCTCTCTCTCTCTCTCTCTCTCTCTCTCTCTCTCTCTCTCTCTCTCTCTCTCCGCGAAGCCCGTCGCGTCCCTCCCGCAGGGGCCGTCAATTTTTGAGCGGCACTGCGGCCTAATTCTGTGTTCGCGTCCATGGATTTCGCTCTGCTCTGTGAGCTGACACGGCCCACTGTGCGCCGAGCGTACACACACAGGGCGGCCGCCGCCCCCGCCATATTTCAAACAGCCTCTCCGGACCAGCCGGCCGTTTGGCAGCGCATGAAAAATGCAGCAAACGCTTCGGCGCGTTGCAACCCTTTCGCCATGATTAATGATGTTCTAACGCGGTCCCGATCAAAACGCCCACACGCACCCGCCCAAAAAAATGCTAACAACGGAGCTTTTAATGAACTCCGTTACTTCTGCCGTTTTCTTATGGACGAGAAAAAAAATGGTGGCCCAAATAAAAAGAAAGAGAAATATTCTTACTATTAAGACATGCCAGCGGGCACGCACCTCACGACAGCAAACTGCCCTATCCACTCCGTTCAAAAATAAAACGACGGCGCGGCAGGTTTAACTGCTCTCTGTCTCTCTCGCCCACTGGGTGGACCGTCCCGGGGCGAGAGAGACAGAGCGGGATCTAATGCATGCGCCGGCCCCGCGTCACCAAAACGCCGTTAGCGTTATTTACAGCCAACCAACCCCCTCCCCCCTGGCCGATCGGGCGTCGTGATAGGGCCATAGATTAGGCCTAGATTAGCGAGACGAGGCCCTAGATCATCGTCATTACCTCCAAGTCGCCTAGGCCGCCTAGGCACAGTGGGCCAGAGGGAAGCCCACCAGAGGCAACCAAGGCGAGGCTCGTTTGGCCATCCCATTTCAGTCCTTGCTACGCACAATTGCCCAGTTCCGGCCGACAGGCCCTCTCTGCTCTTGTCTCTTCACGCCACTCGGCACGGGGAGAGAGAGAGAGAGAGAGAGAGAGAGAGAGAGAGAGAGAGAGAGAGAGAGAGAGAGAGAGAGAGAGAGAGAGAGAGAGAGAGAGAGAGGGCGGTCGTATGGTTCAAACACTCTTGCTTTCCCATAACCCCAAACGCCCCTTCACTGCGCCGTACTTTTTATTTGTTGACAGTTGTTTGAATACGGTTATGTTTGAGTCTTGTAGTATACGGTGTGAATGCGCGTGCGTTTGTGTCACTGTGTGTGTGCGCCTGGGAGCCCCGCACCGCCGATAGGGCACACTGTCCTGTGACACCGCCACTTGCAGAGGGACGACAACCATTTCAATTTCCACAGCCCTCGCGCCACGCCGCGCCACGCCGCGCCACGCGCAGGCGTCACCCTTGTCACCCTTTAGGCCGCCCCGCATCTTGTACATACAGAGTGTTCCATTAGCACCGCGGCATGGCTGGCTGCCTGCCTGGCCGCCTGGCTGCCGGCACGCATTGGGAGGGACACTGATCGATCATAAAGGTCTGCCAGCCCCCGCCAGCCCCGCCCGCCCGCGCAACAGGCAAGACAAGACTCTTAAGTGCGCCCCAACACAGCGTCATTTATAAGCGCGTGGTGTGTGTGTGTGTGTGTGTGTGTGTGTGTGTGTGCGTGTGGTATCGACAGGGGCGTGCGCACAACAGGACACAGATGAAGGAGGGTGGGCCCCACGCCGGAGCGGCCGCATGCCGGACCACGCGTCGGGAGGGCCTCCCAAAAAGTTCCATTACCACAAAAATGTCAGAAATTCCTGTCTTTGATGTTGTTGTTGTTGTTGGAAACTAAACCCCCTCCACCGGCGAGTGCGCGGCGCGCCGCCACGCCACCGCTTTTAAACGGCCCGATCAGTCAGTCCGTCCATCGCCGCGACAGTCTCATTTCCTGCGCGGCCAAAACGCTGCTTCCACCTTACACAATCCCAACCCCGCGGGCAGGCAGACAGACAGACAGACATCCAACACAAACAAACAGACGGCAGGACAAATGGACAGGCGAACGGTGACACGTGGGTGACGCTTCCGCCGGCCGTCTCTAGGGTGCCTTCCTTAACGAAAAGAGGAGGGTCTCTCTCTCTCTCTCTCTCTCTCTCTCTCTCTCTCTCTCTCTCTCTCTCTCTCTCTCTCTCTCTCTCTCTCTCTCTCTCTCTCAGCCGCGCGCGCCGCATACAAATGCAGGGGCGTCGCTTCCCCAAAGCGCGACTCCCATCCGAGGGATTCCCTTCAAGGGATTCTCTTCTGGACTGTCCGCCCCCCCGCAGATAGCGCCCAGCCCGGGCGGCAGAGACAGAGCGAAGCAGTCCAGCAGCACGCAATCTCTCTCTCTCTGTCTCTCTCTCTCTCTCTCTCTCTCTCTCTCTCTCTCTCTCTCTCTCTCTCTCTCTCTCTCTCTCTCTCTCTCTCTCTCTCTCTCTCTCTCTCTCAGCTTCCGGGGCCGACCAGCAAGGCGGAAACACCCGACGAATCCGGGGACACACACGCCACACACGCGCACGCACACACACACACACACACACACACACACACACACACGGACGGACACGACAGCGCGCTAAATTCGAACCGGAAGGCCGAAGAGTCACGTCCACGTCAACCGCATACCGCGCCACCTAACGCCACACACAGGCACACTCACACACGACCGGAGGAGCACAAGGGCAGCGCGGCAGGGCGCACCACTCAGCCAAGTTTTAATAGAAGGGGCCCGCGGAGACGCACACACACCACACCACACGCGGAGCGGAAGTTGGAGCGGGGACCTGATTGTCGCGTTGGCGTGTGTGTGTGTGTGTGTGTGTGTGTGTGTGTGTGTGTGTGTGTGAAGGGGTGCTGTCAGCCGCTCCATCAGGCCGGCTGTGCTGTGGTACCCACCGCGGTACCCATCCACCACGGACAATCACTTCCCCCCCCTTCCCCCACTTGCGCGCACCGCCAGCTCATCGCCGTTCCCGGAATGTACCGCCTAGCCTCGCGCCGCGCCGCCGAATCGTTCAAAGCGGGCGGGCCGTCAACAACCAAGGCCCCTCCCTTCCCCTCACTCCTCCTCGGCGGAGAAGCAAAGCATAGGCAACCTCCTCGAGTAATCAATCCACGCCTAGAGAGGCGCTGCATAGCGAGCCGTAATTCCAGCAGGCCGTCTCTCTCGCACTGAGAGAGAGCGTGGCGTCGCGTTGCGTCGCAGCGCCGACCGCAGCAACAGCAACAACAACAACAACAACAACAACAACAACAGCAACAAAAGACCGACCGCCTACATTTGGCAATGGTGTGGACATGCAGGGGGTGGCGATGCACCCCATGCGGGTGGCGCGGCGTGGCGGCGGGGTGCGGGTCAGCGGAGCCTGTTGAGCCAGAGAGACAGACAGAGAGAGAGAGAGAGAGAGAGAGAGAGAGAGAGAGAGAGAGAGAGAGAGAGAGAGAGAGAGAGAGAGAGCGTGTGCCCCGTTAAATTGTACGCAGATCTTAAAATGAAGCAGCGCGTTTGTTGTTGTTGTTTTTGCAATCACGTTAAAAACAATAGTGCCCGAGGCAGCAGCAGCGCTGTCGGGCAGCGCAGCGCGGGAAAACACGAGGCGGAAGGGGGAGAGGGGGAGGGGAGGGGAGAGGGGGAGGGGAGAGGGGAGCCCGTCATCATTCCGCAATAAGCGTACCATTTCAACTCCAAGATGAATCCGTGCACACGTTGTTTTACCACAACAACGGGGGCCGCACCATCCAGCAGCTGCTGCTAGCGGCCTCACCCACACCCAATCTCTCTCTCTCTCTCTCTCTCTCTCTCTCTCTCTCTCTCTCTCTCTCTCTCTCTCTCTCTCTCTCTCTCTCTCTCTCTCTCTCTCTCTCTCTCTCTCTCACGTCTAGTAGGGGTCGGGGGGAGTAACCCGAGGCGCGGAGACATCAGTATTACAGGCACCCCCGCCGGGCTTCCCTGCCCCCCCCCTTCCACCCGGTCGTGTGTTTTGCCGCCGACCTTACTTGCGCGCGACTCGGCGCGGCAGTGCGGCGGTGCGGCCCACCGTGCACCATGTGAGCAGCAGCAGCATGCAGCAGCAGGGAACAGGGTGTTGTTGTTGCGGACGACACGAATCGGAATCCTATAAACATCGGGACAACGCCGTGTGTTTGCACGGGCCCACCGTGGCGGCAGCCAGCCAGGCAGGCATCCAGTCAGGCAGTCAGACAGAAAGGAGGGAGCGCAAGATGCCCCCTTAATTAGCGACTTTGCGCTAATAACGCACGGGAAGCTGAAAAAACAAGGCAAAAGAAGCGGAAAGGGGGAAAGGAACGAGGGGAGCCCTAATAATAAACTGGGCGGCCGCCTTGCTGTGTACCGAGTCACACAGAGAGAGAGAGAGAGAGAGAGAGAGAGAGAGAGAGAGAGAGAGAGAGAGAGAGAGAGAGAGAGAGAGAGAGAGAGAGAGTGTCTTATACGGATTCGCCAGCGTTAATCGGTGTTATACACACGTGCCGCCCGGGCCGGCCTGGAGGGGAGCTGGCCTGTTTGGGCTGCTGCTGAGCGCGCCAACCCTCGCAGGCAGACGGACAGACAGACAGACACAGACAGACATACAGGCGGGCAGGCAGGGTGGCTGCACTTGCATGGAAAGTAGAAAGCAAAACTTTGGCCGTGCCGCCTTTCTAAACGCCCGCCCCCCCTTTGCTGCTAATATCCGCCGTCTACTTCGCCACTTACAGCGCCCCGGCGTAGCGTCCCCGCGGCCGACGTGGATTTTACGCCCCACTTTATGTGCTTCCCTCTTTGAATTTCCAACGCCAAGGAGAGGGAAAGGACAAAACAAAAACAAAAAAAAAAAAAAACGCACTTAGCGCAAAGGAAGCAGCACGGCTGGGATGGCATCTTGGGTCCTGAGTGGTGACCACTAAACCTGTCAAAACGCACTCATTCATTACCGTCATTCGTCATTCAGTCAGACATTCAGGCAGTCACTCAGTGAGTCAGTAAGTCAGTCAGTCAGTCATTCAATTTTCCTTAATTCACTCGGCAGGTTCGGATTGCATTAATTCAATGCAGGACGTCACGTCAGCGCGTTATCGCCACATCAAAGAAATCCGACCGGACCGGCATAATGAGCTGCATAAACAAACCGATGAGAGGGAGAGGGGAGGGAGAGAGAGAGACGCATCGGCACAATGATCGACCCGCACGAAACTCGAGCTGTGACAGACAGAGACGGGCAGACGGACGGACGGGCACAGGCAGACAGACAGACAGACGCACCGAGGGGCGTGTCCCTTTTGTCTAGCGATTTGTCTCCATGGTCGTGACACGTTTCACTCACAGAACCGTTCGAGGCGAGCATCCAGACACTGACACTCGTCTCCCCAGACTGTGCGCACCCAGACCCACCAACACCCACACTCCCAGACACCGAGCTCGCCCGAATAAAACAATAAAATACCAACACACACTGAATGAATGGCGCACTTTCACACGGACGCAATTTTCATTCCGAAAACAAACACCAACGCCAAAATCTAGCTGTGTATACACACACACACACACACACACGCAAAGGGACGAAGAGGCAACACACACGGCCGCATTGCCCCAGGGAAGGGACTTATAGGTGGAGGGGGTGCGATCGCATCACACACACACACACACACACACACACACAGCGCCACGCACAGGAGCCAGACGGGGCCGTAACCTGAGAGTCCGTGTAATTATGACATGCATGGGCAGCGCAGGGGCGGGGCTAGGGGGGGGAGGGGGAGGGGGGAGGGTTACATTAGAGGGGGCGCCTGCTGCCTACTACCGAGGTGCATGTGTCTGCCGCTGCACTGTGTCTGGCACGACAGGGGCACTACACGCCACTGGAGCGGAAGTCATTCCTCGCCGTCCAACCCGATGCCTCGCTGGCCCACATCACACGCGCACACACACAGACAGGCAGACAGACAGACGCTCACTCTCGAGATGACGAAATGAGCGGCACAGTAGTGAAACTAGCGCAGCATGACATCCTTTTTATTCGGCGCGTCGTGTCGCAAGGACGCGCACCAACAGGAAGGACGACGCGAGGACGGGGAGGACGTCCAAGACGCGCAGCACAGCCCAGGCCATGCCGTGTGGGGGCGCCGTAAAGCAGCGTAATCCTGGCAGAGTTATTAAGACGTCCGCAGCGCGCACCCCCTGGCTGTGTCTCTACCAGGCTTCTCTCTCTCTCTCTCTCTCTCTCTCTCTCTCTCTCTCTCTCTCTCTCTCTCTCTCTCTCTCCGCAGAGACACAAACGTAAGAAAACATTTTTCCTCCTCATTAGAGGAGCCGGCTGCACTCAGGCTCGTCATTTTTCGCAGCCACCCGAAACCCTTTACCTTCTTGGAGGGGAGAGAGAGACTGGAGAGACGGCGACACAAACAGACAGAAAGCAAAAACAACGCCAGACGCGGCGCACACGGGCAGACGACGAGGACCTCTTCTTCGGCGGCAACCCACGCCCGGCGCGTCACCGCTACAGACAATATGAAGAGAAAACCGAAACAGCGAAGAGAAGGACTCCCGTTGACTTTCCGTGGGACACAAACAAATACTTACGTAAATTACAAAGTATTTTCTTTGTGAGCTCTTGTGTCTACCCGCACCACCACCACCACGCCACCGCGGCGCAGCAGGTAAACCTGGCTGCATTCCGGCGGCCCGGCTTGGCGAGCGGGGCGAGCACAGTGGGCGAGGAGGGTGCGTTCCTCGCGTCCTCGACGCCCCCAGCGAGCACCGCGCCGAGGCGGCCCCGAGGCGGCCCCGCCGAGGGTGATTTTAGGCGCACAATGATAGCACTCTTTACGTTCTTACTCCCCTCCGGTCCGCCTCCAGTGAGTCTCCTCCCCCCAGCACGCTCATTCACTGCTTGAGGGAGAGAAGGAGAGAGAGAGAGAGAGAGAGAGAGAGAGAGAGAGAGAGAGAGAGAGAGAGAGAGAGAGAGAGAGAGAGTGAGAGAGAGAGAGATAGATAGAGAGAGAGAGAGAGAGAGAGAGAGAGAGAGAGAGAGAGAGAGAGAGAGAGAGAGAGAGAGAGAGAGACGAACACTGTCCGGAATCAGCCTCCAGCGCCAAGGGCTGAGCACGCGGAAAAATGTGCCCTCCGCTTCCGCAACGCCGCCCCGGGCGGGGCCGCTGCCTGCCTGCTCGCCTGGCCGCCGGGCAGACCGAGCAGCCACACTACCGCCCGATCATAATTAAAGCACAACACGTGCGGGGGAAAATTCGCCCCGTGAGATTTGAGCCAGAGGAAAAGAAAACCATTTCTGTCGAGGCAGAGGTGTGTGTGTGTGTGTGCGTGTGTGTGTGGCGCGGTGCCTTACAAAAGCCCACGCCCTGGCTAAACGGATATCGAACCATTCGCCTTCCAATCCACTCGCTGTCGCCTCGCATCCTCCAGGCCGGGCGCCGCCGGGCCCATGGGCCGAGTCCCTCCCAGGCCCAGGCCGCCCGACAGCCTCTTACCTTACTTCACCTCGAAGCCGTTCGTTCGCCTCCCCCGCCAGTCAGGCAGACAGGCAGCCAGGCAGCCAAGCTGGCGCTCAGGGCTCTGCTACACTACAGGGCTCAGCCCATGGCTCTCCAAGGGATCGCCCGGCTCGGCAGCAGCACGCCCCGGGATTTCCCGTTTTGTTTTCAACAGTGCAGCCAGCTTAGGGGGCCAAGGCGGAGGACGGGCAGGAGAGGGGCATCGCGAGCCCGTCTCTCTCTCTCTCTCTCTCTCTCTCTCTCTCTCTCTCTCTCTCTCTCTCTCTCTCGTGGGGCGGTCCCGTGTGGTAGCGAGAGAGACAGTCTGCCGGCACGCTTCCCAGATGGGACCCACGCGTCCAGTCATGGCGGGACGGGCATGGGGGGTGGCGTCGCACCGCGCGGTTCTAGCGGCCACACACACACACACACACACACACACACACACACACACACACACACACACACACACACACACACACACACACACGAGAGCAAAGTTGGTAAAAAGGGGGGGAAGGGAGCAAGAGATAGGCGCCGCATCACCATGTGCGGCTCGCCCCCTGCGTGTCGACGCGTAAAAACGCCCCAAGTTACAAATTCGAGTCTCCCGCTTCCTCGCGTCGCTTGCCGTCTCTCTCTCTCTCTCTCTCTCTCTCTCTCTCTCTCTCTCTCTCTCTCTCTCTCTCTCTCTCTCTCTCTCTCTCTCTCTCTCTCTCTCTCTCTCTCTCTCTCTCTCTCTCTCTCTCTCTCTCTTTCTGCGAGAGGCGGATTCGAAAAGGCTTCCGCCGCGCGCAAGTCCCTTTTTGCGCTTCCCGCTTCGTTTCGGTCCATTTTTATTTATTATTTTTCGTGCCGCCGTTCGTCCCGTTCGGCAACGCGTAAATATGGATATAGGAAGGGGGCGCATAAAACCGTGGGCAACAAGAACGAGCCGGAATAGCATCAAAACTAGAAGGGGAACAAGGAAGGACAAGAAAAAAAAGAAGCAAAAGCAACACAACGCGACGAGCTGCTCCCTGCAACAGCATTCCTCGGGGCCAAATCTGGTTTGGACTCTGTATTGAATGAAAATAAAGCAGCCCGCTCCGTCTATTACCCCGGGGCGCTCTCTGGCAGGCAACGAGCGCCAAACAAAATTAACTACTGCGGCAGGGGCGGAATAAAAGCAAAACTAGAGCCCACAAAGGCAACACTGCAGCAGCGACACGAAAAATGACAACTGCCAACGCCATGGCCGGGAGACCGGTCCGACAACATTACTGCAAGGATTTGCAGCTTCTGCGCCCGTGGCACCCAAACAAAAAAAATAAATGTACAAAAACGGAAACAAAAAAAAAAATTACTCCCCTTTCCCTGCTTTTTTTTGCGGTGGCCCTGGCGGGCCGGTCCACAGGCAGCGCGATGAAATTACACCCTCGGCGGGGCGCCATTCAAATTTGGCGCGCAAACCAACATGAAAGTCACCCCGTGGAGGGAGGGCGATTCCCCGGCTTGGATTGGACGCACTGGCCGATCAGCCCAAAATCACGATTTTCAGACCTTTGGCGATGGTTTCTTCATTTTCGTGTGGGGTCTGGGGGGGCTTGCGTGGGCGGTGGGGTACTCAGCGAGCGCGGCAGTAGCACAGCAGGGCTGCAGAGACACGGCCGCCGCCCTCATTGTCAAGTCAAATCACCGGGAAGCGCAGAGGATCAGGGAAGGGGTGGGATCGCCGACCGGCCCCTAACAGGTGCGAGGGCGGTCGGGGGGCGGCGCCACGACGCCGGACCAATTTAAGAGAAGGGAGCGGGGAATTAAAACGCCAAATTAAGACACCAAACTAACCTCATCAGCCCCGCAGCGCCCTGGCCCACTGTGCGGCCCGGCCGGCAGGGGCCGCGAGACGCCAAGATGGCCGCCGCCGTGTCAAACTTGCCGCCGCCGCCGCCTGGACTTGAACCCGAGTTTCAGCCGCATTAATGCAGCATTCACGGCGGGGGCATCCGATTAAACTTTCCAAACGTATTTGGGCAGCTCCGGGGGAGGGGGAGCGAACGGGATGGGAAAGACTATTTACGGCATAGTCCGTGACAGCGCAATGACGGTGCGCGTGTGTGTGTGTGTGTCGTTCGAAGCCACAAAAACGACCAATAGGTGCCATTAATTTGTCCTCGCCGTGGTGTGGCCAAGCGGGACGAAATGAGAACGGGGTGGGGGTGTAGGTATATTGCGGACACACGGTGGGGTGGCACAGCCGTGCTGCGTGGTGCTGCAGGCGTCGGCCGGCCGGGCCGGTGCGATGCCCGCCGCCGTCCATCCCCTCGCCCGCCTCCTCCCACCGGCCCACCGCCTCCACGGCCCACTGTGCGGCGAGGCAGGGCTGGCTGCCGCTGAGATAAAGCATGGCCACTTGCATGGCGCTTGCGGCGACAAATTCACCATTTTTGCATTCGCCCATAACCATGTCAGCGGGGGAGATATACTGGGGGGACGCCCGGCAGGTGCGCGTGTGAGTGCATACGGCCTCTGCGGGGGAGGGAGAGAGAGAGAGAGAGAGAGAGCGAGAGAGAGAGAGAGAGAGAGAGAGAGAGAGAGAGAGAGAGAGAGAGAAGGCCGTCCATCCCAACAAGCCGTTGTCTCAAGCCGTCCGGCTGCTTACTAGGGGTAGGGCCCCACGGGGGCCCAGACACGGCCCCAAGTGCAGCCGCTCCCAGGAGGATAGCAGGCCCAATCTCTTTGGCGCCCCCCGTCCGGCCGGGCCAGCCGGCGGCATGCAGGGCGGCCCACCCGCCTGTCAGCGGGCCTGATGACCGCAGCGAGACCCTCTACCCTCCGCCGCCTAGACCGCATATAAAAAGATTCCTGGAATAACCGGCCGTACGCACGCCCACACCCCGCCTCCCTCCCCCCCCTCTCTCTCTCTCTCTCTCTCTCTCTCTCTCTCTCTGACACACGCACTGGAAAAGCGCCTCGGAAAATAAACCGCGGCCCCCGCAGCAGACGATGCCGCCGCGGCGCGTATATCAAAATTGGCACTCGCGCCTTTACGAGCCGCTGGCGCACTTTTCGGAGAACACAGACACGCGGCGGTACACAGAAGCACACGGGCAGACGGAGAGAGAGAGAGAGAGAGAGAGAGAGAGAGAGAGAGAGAGAGAGAGAGAGAGAGAGAGAGAGCGGGAAACAGGTCTGCAAAACGAGCACGCGCTGCCAGTTAAAAGCGGAAAATATTTTGCGGTCGATTTGACAAATTTGGCGAGGCAGGCCGTCTTATATTTTTATTGGAAAATCGAATTTTCTTCTTCTCGGCGAGGGCAAAAGGAACACGAAGACCCTTTTTTTTTTTTTTTGGTGTAGTTTGATCTGACCCCTGCTCGCTATTTTCAGTGCAGCGGCAGCCAACGACAACAGCGGGCCGTGTTGTTCTTGTTGAAAATCCGAGCGCCGCCGTAGCGAGGCCGTAACGCCCAGAGAGAGGCTTTGGCGGAGGGCGAGGGCGCACAGTGGGCCATGCCCGGCCATGCCTCTTCCGCTCCCCTGCCCACTGATTCAGAGGACTCGCTCCGTCTCTGTCCCACTCACGTCGCGCGGCGCGGGGGTGCGAGGGAGCGCAGTGTGCCCCTCGCCGCTTGTCTTCGCACCTACCCACCCTTCCTGCCTGCGCTGAATCCGAAGCAACAACGCGACGCCCACCGCTCATCTTCCCCCCCTCCACCTTCTTTTCCTCACATTCCCCCCCCCCCCTCACCATTTTCTTCAGCTGCCCTCTCACCGTCCCTTCACACGACCCCGCTCACCTTCGGCCCATCATCCCTCCCCTTACTGTCCCTCCCTCTGTGTCACCACCCCTTCGCCGCCTCTCTCTCTCTCTCTCTCTCTCTCTCTCTCTCTCTCTCTCTCTCTCCCCCCCCCCTCTCTCTCTCTCTCTCTCTCTCTCTCTCTCTCTCTCTCTCCCTCTCTCTCTCTCTCTCTCTCTCTCTCTCTCTCTCTCTCTCTCTCTCTCTCTCTCTCTCTCTCTCCGCCCGACTGCATCAGCACTGCTGCATCCAACTGGAGCGGCGCCAAATTCTGCAGCGGTGCAGCAAGGCCAAACATTATGCAGCGGAAATGGAAAGCAGTGTCCGTGTGTGCGTGTGTGTGAGTGTGTGTGTTGCACGAGAGCGCGGATGTTCACCAAGTTGGTCAAGTCAGACAGTGTACGCGTTAACGCGGTCTATCCGGATAGTTGAGGCAGCAGGCGGTCCTTGGCCCCCCTCTCTCTCACACGCACCCAGCACACACACACACACAGAGTCATATCTACATTATCTGAATATTGGAAGTGACCCTCGCCGACCAAGACGTCGTGGACATCGTCTGGCACAACATATGCGACCGAATCCGCGCCGCTCCCCTCTGTCGGTCCACTGTCCCCGTGTTTTCACTTAGGTTTCCATTTTTTTATCACTGATTTTTTTTTTACTCTTCGGTGTCGCAAAATGAAGCAGTCCGGCCGATCCATCACAGGCAGCAGCACGGTATTAAGATTTTCCCTGCTCGCAGTGTGCTCCCGCCAGCGGCAGATTGCAAACCGGCGAACAAAAAAACAAACAAAAAACTCGGAAGAAAAAACAGCAACGAGGAAACGGCGAAATGAAGGATCTTTGAACGGTGGCGAACAGACAGAAAGACGAGTACGAAGCAGACAGACAGACACACTTGGTCGGGCGACCGCTGGAGACACCTGTCGCCTTTCCAGGTGACTGGCTGCCTTTGCATGTCCCCACCACTTCCACTGATGAGCCTGGACCCGCCGCGAGCCAAAGCCCAGTCAAGCGCACGGGAAACGGGGAGGGGAGAGAGAGAGAGAGAGAGAGAGAGAGAGAGAGAGAGAGAGAGAGAGAGAGAGAGAGAGAGAGAGAGAGAGAGAGAGAGAGAGAGAGAGAGAGAGAGAGAGAGAGAGAGAGAGAGAGAGAGAGAGAGAGAGAGAGAGAGAGAGAGAGAGAAGGGGTCTGCGCGGTCCGCTGGGTATGCAACCAGGGATCGGCTATCTGGCCGCCTTTTCCCGACGGACCGAACACAACACAGCGGCGCGTCCACCGACAACAAACACCGAAGCCAAGGCAGAGAAATCAAAAGTACGTCGACGGGCGGATACACTCAGGCTGCTTATTTTCCGGCCGACCGGCCGGCCCTCCTGAGGAGCTTAGCAGCACTCCCGCACCGCCCCGCCCCACCCCGCCCCGCCCCAGCCACCCCGCCCCGACGCGAGGGCCGGATCCAAAACGGCGAGACATTTCCCTCTATCTGCCGTGTGCAGCCAGCGGGCCGAGGCCGCGTCGCTGCGTCCTTACCGCCCCCGAAGGGGTGCGAGAGAGACGGAGCGACGCGGGCAGCCTCCCCCAGGCCGGGCGCCACCCTCACCTTTACGCTGCGCTAACATGCCAGAACAATTTACTCGCTCCTAAAGCACCCAGCTAACCACTGCCACCCCAAACACTTTGACCCCCGCCCCGCCCCGCCGCGCCCCGCCGCGCCCCGTCATCGACCAACCCGCCCACCCCGCCGGGGGCCTCCCCTGTCCTTTTCCACCACGATATCTCCGACTTGCCATCCACGCGCTGCGCCGCCGAGCACCTCGAGGGCCGCGATTCGCGGTGCACATCGGCAAGTCAAACGCGGCACGGAGCGCGCGGAGGGCGCGCGACATTCACCACACCGGAAAAGAATGTAGTTTTTAAAAACATTAACTTGATCGGGATTCGTTTTTAAGTTTTGAGGAAAATAACTCACACAAACATCCTCGGTTATCCGAACGAAAAAAGAAACGAGTCCCGGCAAGACGTCCCTGATTTCACTGCGCGAACCGCGTCTTAAATCTTTAAGGCTGCGCTAATTTTTCGGGCTAGATAACCAGCTTCGCAACCGATTATTTCCCCCCCAATTTTCGTTTTGCTTTCGCCTCGTGGTAGTTTACCCCCCGGGGGGGCTTAGGGCCGGCAGCGCGCGGCTTATCACGCATGTATTAGAGATAGCCGCGGCATTGGGTCAGCAGCCCCCTCAAAACTCCCCAAGTCGCCGTTACGTCATTAATGCACGGCTCGCCTTCCCGCCCCGCCTGTTGGCCCACCCTGCTTCATAATTGACGCGCCCCGCCGCCCTCGCCGCACACTCTCCCTCCCTCCCTCCGTCCCTCCCTCCCTCCCTTTCTCTCTCTTTCCCTGATTTTGGCTTAAATCTCCACTTTTCAAGGCGTTCAGGAGCCCCAGATTTTGAAATGTGTTCACCGTCTTGGTGCTAGCGTGCTGGCTGGCTGGCTGCCTGGCTGCCTGCCTGGCTGGCTGGCTGGCTGGCCGGCCCCCGCACCCCGTGACCCAGAGGGCGGCCCGTTGGGCGTGTGCGTGCGCGGGGGCCGCTTCCAGGCCGAAAGTGACAGTTTTGATTGGACTTGCCAAACAAGGAGCAGGCCGAAGGTTCCGCTGGGTCAACGCGGGCAGCCCGCAGCACCATTCATACACGATACGGTCTCTCTCTCTCTCTCTCTCTCTCTCTCTCTCTCTCTCTCTCTCTCTCTCTCTCTCTCTCCCCGACACCAGCCAACTAGTTGATGATCACGCCACGCGGCGCAACGACAGAGTGAATTCCTTCGCACGCGATTGGCCCCCCGTGAGAGTTCCAGCAGACCGGCGAGGGAAGGGGAGGCGAGGCACGCACACACACACACACACACACACACACACACACACACACACACACACACACACACACACACAGACAGGAAGCTTCGGCGTGAGCGTGAGCCTAAGTCTTTCCCTCCCACCTTTCACACACACACGCACACACACACCACTTCAACCCCCTCACCCCCCTTTCCAACATATAGTACTCCAACAACTCGGATTTCAAACTGTCGCAAAGTATTTCCATGGCTAGACGAACACACACACGCGCGCGCGCGCGCGCGCGCACACACACACACACACACACACACACACACACACACACACACACACACACACACACACAGACTGAGTGTGGGTGCAGAGAGGAAACGAGGACGCGCGCGCGTTTGGTCGAGAAGTGGGTTGTGGGTTGTGGCGGGGGAGGGGGGGGAAAGGGGTAGGATCTGGAATAACACAGACGGGCGCGCCGAAAGCAGCGGTCAGCCATCTCCGTCCGAATAAATCAAGGGGGGGGGAGGGAGGGATTCGAAAATGAAAATAAAACCCAGCCGCGCTAGGAGCAGCCTCGCTCAGCAGCTCTCTGGCTCTCCCTCGGTTCTAGGAACTGCCGCCAGAGGGCCTCTCTCTCCCTCCCCTACCCCCGGCTCCACTCTCATGCAAATAAAAATCAGAGCCCGATGCCTCCCCCCCCCGCGCCATGTGGGGCGGAGCCATCCCCCGGGCCGCTCACACATGATCAGGGTAATGGTGGGCTCCAGCGAAGGCACGCCGCCGGCCCCCAAACACGCTCGGGTTGCCAACGCGTCGGTTCGCAAAAGTAAAACGAATGAGCCGAGCGACGACTGCACGGGTTCGGCGTGCGCGCCGCGCCAAGTTTAAGGCGGCAGGCAGGGGCGCCTGACGGGTAGGCAGACCCGCAGCGCGCGGCCGCCGCCGGGACAGTCTGGTCGCGCGGGGTTCGTTGCCATCCAGCCGCCCCGCCGCCGCGGCCCCCACCCGCACCGCCCTCTAGATGGCGTCCTCCGAGCGCGGCCCGTCTCGTACCTGCGAGGAGAGAAAAAACAGACATTAGAGGGGGCGGAGCACAGCGCGCCGCGCGGAAACAGAGTCCAACTCGACCGAGGCTGTGTAGGAAAAAAAAATGACGACGTTATATTTTAACGGGCGTGCCACCGGCACTCCAACGGCAGTCCTTCCCGACGAGGCACAGTGTACGCACAGGACGGCGCGGACTTCGACCCGCACCCATCGATCCCTTTCCATTCACCGAATCAAAATTCCATCAGATGCTCCTTGGATGCCGCGCCGCCTGGGGCGGGGAGGGGGGGAGAGAGAGAGAGAGAGAGAGAGAGAGAGAGAGAGAGAGAGAGAGAGAGAGAGAGAGAGAGAGAGAGAGAGAGAGAGAGAGAGAGAGAGAGAGACCCGTTCGAGCGCACCGCTTCAATTACGGGAGGGGAGGAAGCAAGTAATGGCCGAAAGTGTAAGAGCAAGGAAACGCGACGAGACCAAAGGCGGGCAGCCGCGCTGGCAGCCGAGCCAGCCGCTAAGCAGGCGGCCGACCGAGCAGGCAGCCACCAGGACCAGGACGCCCTCCACTCCCAGCGGGTCAAGCACTGCCTCAAAGACGAATCCCAAGGGGGGCCGAAAGCACGGCACACCGCGACAACTATCAAAGAGACTGCCAGCGAACAAAGACAGACGGACGGACAGACAGACAAGGAAATGGACCGACTTGCTGACATGGACGAAGAAACACGCTGACAGAGAGGCAGACTGACTTACTGGCGGGCAGACTGACTTGCTGACAGACAGGCGCGTTGCGTGATTCCGAGCGGAGGGTGAGAGAGAGAGAGAGAGAGAGAGAGAGAGAGAGAGAGAGAGAGAGAGAGAGAGAGAGAGAGAGAGAGAGAGAGAGAGAGAGAGAGAGAGAGAGAGAGAGAGAGAGAGAGAGCGCCGGTCTAACAGGTGGATTCACAGGAATTTGTTCATCAGCGACTCAAAGGGCTGGACATCCACAACCACCCCGTGCTCGTGCTCCACGACCCTGACCGCGGCCGCCCAGTGGGCCAGACGACCGGCGCAGGCGGCCAAACCTCTAGACGCGCTTTTAGCTCCAGGGTCTTCCGGCCCACTGTGCGCCGCCCCAATCCTCCCGAGAGCCCACATCACTTAGGTGGGGCGGGCCGAGACCGGACCCCGCTACCCTGCACTCGACTCAACCAACTCCCGGTGGCCCCGAACCCGGCAGAAGTGGCAGTAATATCGGGAGATGAAATTGACCGGACTAACTCGCAAACAATAATAAAACAAGCTCCACGGTGGGCGTGTGTGTGTGTGCGTGTAGACAATTTGTGGCCTCTAGCCGCCGCAGTTCGGGCCGCCATCTAAACGACGCATCGTCTCCCTCCGCCCAACATGTCATCCACCAACAAAAATTTTTTTTAAAAAAAATCTCTCTTTTTCGTTTCTGCGTAAACGCCATCACACGGGGTCCGTACCCCCGTCCCGGCAGGTAGGTAGGGTGCAGGGGATTCAATTTGGCAGCGATCTCGGCTCCGCACCGCCCGGCTTCCCGTCGTTCTCGAGGCAGGGGTGTGTACAGCAGCGCAAAATTGACCACCGGCCGAAAAACCGCGCGTCGCGTCGCCGTACGCCCGACCGGTCAGCGATACCGGCCCGTCGCACCGCGGGGCCCGCCGCGCTGCCTACCGCCCAGGCTGAGAGAGAAAAAGAGAGAGAGAGAGAGAGAGAGAGAGAGAGAGAGAGAGAGAGAGAGAGAGAGAGAGAGAGAGAGAGAGAGAGAGAGAGAGGAGGAGAGAGAGAGAGAGACCGCGCTGCTTGGCGAGTGCGGCTGCACACCTGCGACTAGCACATTACTCCCTAATGCACACTGCGTGCTTAAAAGCGCGCCAAGAAGCTAACGGCGAAAAAAAAATCCGGGGCCGCAAGAGAAGTTGCAGAAAAAAAGAAAGGATAGGGGGAATTTGGAAATAAAAAAAAATTGGAGGGAAGCGGGGGGCACTGAAAAATGACGTCATCGCGCTGCCATTAGCCACCATTGGCAGGTCTACCCCACCTGGGGCCCTGCCTGCACCGCGGCAATAATTAATTTAATAATTGAAACTTTACGGGGGGCGTCTTGGCGTGCGCGCGGATCGTATGCTAAGTACACGGGGCCCCGCCGGGCAGACCGAGCTGGCGACAGCGCGACGACCCGCAAGAGGGGGGGGGGGGCCTTCAGCCGGCGGGGGGGCGGCAGCGCAGTAAACTCTTCCGCAAATTGTCGTTTAGGTAGTTGCAATAATTATTCCCAGCTCAATTCAATTTGTCTCCCGGCGCGGCGTCCGGCCACCGCCGAGGCCGCCGCGCCGCCCCTTCGTGCGGGGCGTGGATGTGCAGGGACCGGCCCCGCTGCACCGCTCACAAATAAAGTGACCAAAAAAATAAAAATAAATTAAAAACGAACAAAGACGTAATATTCTAACAACGAGTCAACGGTCATTTTCTGGACAGGAACATCCACAAATTTCCTTTTTCGGGGGCAATTTTGATCCGTCGGCAACGACATGGGCGGCGTAACCGCTACCCGCGCACCTCACCCGACACGCACACGCGCACACACACACACACACACACACACACACACACACACACACACACACACACACACACACACCTAGAAGCACACCTTCACGACGCGCGGGCACGGGTATATTTCACCCCCGAGTCAACACATTACACGCTCGTTGGGCCGGTGGGGGCTTCCCTCCTCCTCCTCAAGGCAGTGCTTCGCCTTGCCGCCCAACTAACGCACTGTCGGACCTACTCGAGAGATAACACCGGGCGGCATTAATTTTGCAAGGCGGAGCGAGCGGCACGCCGCAACGGCGCTGTAAGCCGAGCCCCGGCGGTGCTGCCCCCCCCCCCCCGTCATCATCCTGCACCTGCAAATTAGTCGCACGGAGAGTGCTATGGCCGCGAAAAGGAAACGACAACAACAAAAAGTGGCGCGCCAAAATCCGACGACAATGGGGTTGTCGGCGGGCGGGCGGGCACGCGCGAGCGAAGCGGCGAAGCTCTCCTCGGCGTGTCTTGGCGTCATCATCCCTTATGGAGATTCGGAAACCAGACACGCCGTGCCGCGCCCCGCCGCCAAGAAGACCGCCGCGCTTAGCGTGTGGAATTGCCCGGGTCGTATTCATAGCGCCCCATTGCCGGGATGGGTGTGCTTTAGTACCTGGCGACGTAAAGCACAGTGAGATCAGCGACACACACACACTCTCTCTCTCTCTCTCCCCCCCTCTCTCTCTCTCTCTCTCTCTCTCTCTCTCTCTCTCTCTCTCTCTCTCTCTCTCTCTCTCTCTCTCTCCGAGTCACTCGCACAAGAGCCCCGCACAGTGTACGCAGTGTTTTTTGAGTGCATTGGTGTAGCAGGCCTACCTGCGCGCCCCGCGGCCGAAACACAAGGGCCGTTATGGTGTATTGTCCCCGAGGCGACGCGGGGGGAAGCCCAAGGCTGCTGCCTGGCCCTGCGCGGTCTTTACTACCACGCCCGGCCAAGTACACTCCAGGCCAAAAAGAAAAAAAAAAGAAAAAAAAAAGTGGTAATTTTTTTGTTACTCAAAAATGTTTGGGAGACTTACCCGGCCTCATGAAGAAACACAGAGCAAATAAAGGATTTTTTAGCAGATGATACCTTCACACCTCACATTTCATTTCAACATACTTAAAACTACTATACACATGAAGGTGTCAGCATGCTTTTACTCTCGAGTCCAGAAACCAAGCGCGTATCCTAACAATATAATAGGGGCTGGCGGCCGGGGCGGGCTGGTGCGTCTGGCCGGCTGGCCGGCAATGAGGCGCAGCCTGCGCGGAATCCGACAATGCCTCCCCCGTCCAGCGCCAGCGGCACCGGGCGTAAACAATGGCACCCCCTCCTCGCGCCTGCGCGGAAAATTGACAATCCCTCCCCGCCTGCCACGTCACAAAATGTGACTCGGGCGGGCCTCGGCTCTGCTCAGCTCGTGCCGACTTCGGCGCCAGCTCGGCCTCGTTCGGACGATAGCGATGCAGCGCGGCACCACCGTCGCCACCGCCTTCCTCGCGACGGTGAGGGGTATTCCGCGCAAACATTAAGCACACTGCTATAATAAACACACGACAATACCAAACGAATATCATCGAAAGAAAACCAAACGAGTATCATCTGCTTTCATTAACGTTCGTTGAATGAGATTTTTTTTTTAAAAAAAAAAAACACCTCGAGTCAAACTAAAATGCAAAAAGTCACAACAAAAATCTCCCACCCACCCACGCAAAAGTTTTTCCAGAGGGTGATCGAGCGACGCGCAACTTTCGCGCCAACTTTCCAAACTGACTGTCCATACCGGCAGTGCACCCGGTTGATGTCTGTTTGTCTCGTACACGTGATGACCGATTGCACGTCGTGCGGCTCGGAACCGGGGAAGGGGGGGGGGAGGGGAGGGGGAGGAGGGGAGGGGAAGGAGGGGGGAGGGGAGGAGGGGGAGGGGAGGGGGGAGAGGGCACTAACCGGCCCACCCTGTGGGAAATTAGTCGCCGCCCCAGTGGGCCGGTGGTGCACCCTTCCCCGACACGTCTCCGGCAGGACTAATCAAGAAAAGAAAGGACCGGCGGGCAGGCGGGCGGCCCGCCGCCGCACCCACCACCACCGGCATCGAATCGCAATTATCTACAGGATGTCTGGTATAATGAGCGTGCCGTCTCTCTCGCACCCCTGCGGCGCGCGCCGTGAGTGCGAGAGAGACAGAGCGACGTCCGACACGGGGGTCGCCCACCCGGCGGCTCTATACCGTCTGCGCCAATGTGCGCCAATCCTCGCTCGCTCGTAATCCGACGCTGCAAAAAGATAAAATAATGTCAAAGGGGCGAGGGGGTTGGAGGGGAAGGGGCGAGGGGGTTGGAGGGGAGGGGGCGAGGGGGTTGGAGGGGGGGGGTTTGAGGGGATGAAGGAGAGAGAGCGCCGCCCCGGCCTCGTGAGGGATCCACAGCGCCCGATCAGCATCCGAGTTTCAAAGTGAAGGCCGAGCAGCCTAGCCGGGGCAGCCAGCGCGCGGCGCTCTGGAGTCCTCAGCCGCCAGTTAAGGGTAAGCCTTAAGGCAGAAGCACACACCCGGCGGACAAAGGGCCTTTGTAAGGCTTCCGGCCGCTTCCGCCCTGGTCGTAAGAACACGCCTTAATGACCGGGGACACAAATAAAACCCACTCCCGTTTTGCACATAAATTGGCGTAGACGCTTTGGCGCGCGCGCGCTTTGGCGTAATCCGCACGAAGAGGCAAGTTGAAGGCGCAGGCGGCGCCTCGTCGAAACTTAACTTGTTTTCCGTTGCAAAAGGGGCTGTGTACCTACTCCACTACCAACTTGACGAACAACGCGATTACCGACGGAATAAAATTAACGCCTCCTGCGCGGCTCGTCGACACCCTCCCTCCCTCCCTCCGCGAGGCGCCACGCCGCGGCGGCACGGCTACTCCTTCCAGCCGCTCCATAACCATGAACCTCTTCTCCAGCGACGTGGCCGCGGCCAGTGACGGCGCGCCCCTCTCCAGCGTCCTGTCCTCCAGCCAACTCAGTAGACTCTTTCTCCAGTAGACTATTCCTCCAGTAGACTTTTTCTCCGACGACTCTTCAGAGACTCGCCCTCCGGTGACTCTTTCTCCAGTGACTCCTTTTCCAGGGCTGACTCTTTCCAGGGCCGCCCCCTCCAGCGCGCCTGGCCGGGGGGCGTGGTTCTCACACCCCACGCGAATTTTTCACCCTTTTTTTTCCCTCCACGGCGCGCGTGCTGCTGACGGCACGCAGTCAGTCCGGCCGGCAACAAAAGTAGTCGCTTAAAAACGCGTGAGGGCGTTTAAATGAAGAAGCGGCGCCACACTGCGGCACAGCGCACAGTGTGGCGGCCGGCCTAGGACAAGACGAATGGAAGTTGTTGGCCAACTGCTTGCCTTCTGCTGCGAGGCTTGTGGGTCAGAGCCAGCAGGCCAGCCACACCGCCGCTACTGGCCGAGCGAGTTAGCATGGCGCCTCCTTGGAGGAACGTTCATTACACTCACCAAGGAGAAAGAGAGAGAGAGAGTTAGCCGTTGAACACGCAGACTCTCGGGTCCACCACAGACACATGCAGACCGAATTCCCAAGTGCACAGATACACAGACACAATCAGACAGACAGACAAACAGACACACACACACACAGGCGCGCGCAGCGCATAAAGGCAGCCGATTGCTCGCAGCCAATTAATCAGAGCGGCCGATAAGGCTATGGGAGTTAATTAGAACGGCTGCTGCCTAGAGCGGCCCGCCGAAACGTTGCCAACCCAACCCACGCACAAAGAAAAAAGGAAAAAAAAGTTTTAAAAAAATTAAAAATGAATGAATCTAAACAGAGACTTATTCTTAGCGTGTCTTATTAAATTTTACTTTATTATTCGCGACATAAGGCGAAGGTCGTGGGCAATGAATCGGGTCCGCCCATCGACACACACACACACACACGTGGGGCACTCGGCAAAGCATTCACATTGAATGGGCCGCACCGCAACACACACACACACACACACACACACACACACACACACACATCCTTGATTCGGGCAGCAGAGGCACCACCGCTCCACAGGCGGGCGGCGCTAATCCTTTTTCAGCAGGTATATGACGCGTTACGTACGATTATTCGTTCAATGTCTGTGTGTGTGTGTGTGTGTGTGTGTGTGTGTGTGCGATCGTGTGCGTGCATTTACGCGCGCCGTAGACATAAACAAGACCATAGCACCGCAACGCCCAGTCGGCCCGTAACGGTAACGACACGGGCTTCTCGTATGTCACGTGACCCCCCCCCCTCGGCACGAGCAGCCCCTATCATTGGCAATGAGGTGTGTGTGTGTGTGTCAGAGTGCGGTCAAGCTGGTCACTTTGGATGGATACCGTCATCAAACCGTTACCACAAGTGTCGGCGGAATTACAACGGCAAACCAAAGCGTCCGCACAGAGATACGCGGACGGCCCCGAAGTCGGGGACTAGGAAAATTCTGGTAAAAAATTCTGGTAAAAAAGACATAGTCCCTGAGGTCGGGGACTAGGTCTTTTTTACCAGAATTTTCCCTGTTTCCAACCTCGGGGACTAGATCTTTTTTACCAGAATTTTTTTACCAGATATTTTTTTGTGCTTGCCTTTTTCTTTATCAGCTCACCGCTGCACTCATATCGCATTTGCCGCGCATGTCAACCATATGCAGTTTGATAACAATAAGTAGATTCTGCGCGTAGAGAAAGATAAATATTAGAAATGGGCTGGCCTTTTATGTAGGACGCTGCCACACACACACACACACACACACACACACATACACTCACACACACACAGGCAGCAGAGGGCGTGGAACATAAAGCCCATTTCCTCGGCAACATCATCACATCATCATGCGAATGAGGGCCAAAATAAATTTCCCACGCCGCTCCGCTGTGCTCCACGCCGTTAGAGAGAGAGAGAGACGCGAAAACTTTTTTTTTTCTCGCGCGCCTTTTTCCCCATAGTACTCATAGCGGCGGCCGAGAGGCGGTCCTTCCGGATTAATGGCGTCACGCTCATTTCGGCGACACTTCATCGCGGCCACGCACCAAGAAGAAGAAGAAGAAGAAGAAGAAGAAGAAGAAGAAGAAGAAGACGAAGAAAGTGGCGCTTTCGGACGCCGAAAACGGGTCCCTTCCTCCGTCTGCCCATCAATTACAATGGCGATGGCGCCCGGCTTTGCAGCCGGCCGCGATAATCCCATTTGGTGGCGACGAGGCGACCTCCTCGCCGAGTCCGTCGCCGACGACCAGGCGCCGAGGAGCCAATCAGGCACTTGGGGGGGAAGGGGGGGGGAAGGGGGGAAAGGGGGGGGGGAGAGCAGTCCCAGGAAATTGATCAATGTGACGCGCGCTGCTCATTTCAGCCGACTCACTTGGCAAAAAATAAATTTTAAAAAAACCCAGATGACTTCAATTTGGAACGATACACATTCAGTTGAGGTGAAAAGAAAACATTTAGACTGAATTTTCATAGTGCCGACAGCATTTTCCAGCCAGTGAACGTGCACTCTTCGTTTTGGTTTAGGGGGCAATGTGTGCCAGCGTGGCATTACTATGCAGGATAAGCAGTGAACATGCCTCTGCCGCGACATTCTTTGGCTGTTCGACTGTCTGTCTGTCTGCCTGTCGGTCCGCTCGTCCGTCCGTCCGTCGGGTCGCTACTATCGCGACGTCTCATCTGGCCGTCTGCTGCGCGGCCATCGGCCAGGTAGAGTCACAGTGTGCTGCCCTATCCGACGCTTCGACCCCCCGAGATCATTAGCACTGCTTAGGCCGACCCCACAGGCAGAGGGGAGCCAAGAGGGAAAGAAAACGACTTGGCTCCGGAAAATGTTTTCCCGTGTTTGGCCTTTGAGGTGCGTTTGGACAGTTGTAAGAGCTAAAAATCGAGAACAGCCTGAGTTGGGGAACTTGACTTGAAAAAGCATGGGCCACAACAATGATTGATCCTCTGCTCTACGGGTCACGTGAGTTGTAAACGCCTAGAAACTTGAAAACTACAAGAAGAAACTGAACTGCCGGCAGCAACTCATGTTGGATGCGGCACAGTCGATGTGGTCTTACATTCTAGGAAGTCAGACAACGTGAACGATAAGAAGAAAATGCGAGTCAACTTCTGCGAGGTTGCAATCAATTCGAGCGACAACACAGCAAACGGCAGCGAAAGAGCATCGAGTGGGGCAAACGCGTCACTCTGCCAGATTACAGCGTGGCGGCTGCGACCCTGGCGAGCATCAAGAGCAATTAAAGCGAAGGGTAACGGAGGGGCACCAGCGTCCACAGCAGCCAGCAACACCAAAGCCCAGCTTCCTGGGAATGCGTGCTGCTGGCCGAGGCTGTAAAACACTTTTACTACCAGAGATGGACAACGAGGCAGAGGCCGGCCGCGCCAAAATTAAACTATTTATCCAAAGCAGCGGCTCCAAACATCCCGAGCACTCTTCCGGGATTCGTTCGGGAGGGGGGAGGGCTGGACCGAAGCAGTGAGAGGGCAATGACCAGCGGAAGAGGGACCTAAGCACACAAACAAACCAAATCATCAGGATGACCAAATCATCAGGGTAACCAAATCATCAGGATGACCAAATCATAAGGATGACCAAATCATCAGGATGACCAAATCATCAGGATGACCAAATCATCAGGATGACCAAATCATCAGGATGACCAAATCATCAGGATGACCAAATCATCAGGGTGACCAAATCATCAGGATGACCGAATCATCAGGATGACCAAATCATCAGGGTAACCAAATCATCAGGATGACCGAATCATCAGGATGACCAAATCATCAGGATGACCACATCATCAGGATGACCAAATCATCAAAATGACCAAGTAAGGACAAGAGTCAGGGTTATCAGGGGTCAACTCCTGACACCAAAAGGATGGCCAACCAACGGGAGCAACCTTCCAGAAGATGGCCAGGGGCCAGAGGTAGGGATAACCTGGGTAGCGTAGAGGCGAGGATGGGAGAGGCTCGGGGCGCTCGAGTCAAGATGTCTGACAGCGCCTGCTCCCGCACAACCCACATCAATCTCCGTACCGCTTGGTTCGGACACGATGCCGGGCGGGGCGACTGGGCCGCGTGACCTGGTGCCGTTCGACTACCCATATAACTTACCCCCTCCAACCCAGCCTTCAGCAACAAATCATAGCGCTCCGTCTCTGTACTCTGAGCCTGCATTCGTCTCCCGCAGCCCTATCATGGTCATGTTTACTAACTCGCTCCCGGAATCGGCGCGACGGTCGAAGGGCGCGGAGGCGACACCAACCTGCAACAAAGAAAAGGGCGCGTTCAAACGGAGCACTAAACCCGAACCGCGGCCAACACTCGCACCGCACCGTTGGCAACATTGCCCCGAAGCACAGCGCGCGCACAGTTCCGCCGCATAGTTCCCTTTTTACGACCGGCATGACAAAGGAACGGGAGGCTGGTCTGTCCCACTCGCGGGGTGAGGGACCAGGGCGGGCCACGCGCGCCTCCCACGGACATCATTTATTGAGCGCCCCTCCACCTGGCGAGGGACGCCTTCCCAACCGCGAGGCCGCGGCCACTTCGGGGCGTCAAACTTTCATGTGGGAAGCCAAGGCCCCGACAAGCAGACGACGAACCGCCAGGACCGCGGCAACAAACAGAGCAGCTGGAGCACCAGCCGGGACAAAAAAAAAAAAGAAGGAAAAATCCACTTCGTTAGCAGCTGCTCGCTACTGACGCTTAAATTTCCCAGCCGGGACGGGGGAAGGGGAAGGGTTGGATGCAATCAATGCACGGGGCTGTCCGCGTTATCGCCGCCACTCCGGGGAGCAGGCAACGCCACTCCAGCCGTGATAACAGGGGTTTAACTAGCTAGGTGGCTCACGGCGTCCAGTACCTCGCACGGAGATTCCCCACGTCGGCAGTGGTGCTTTATGGTGATGCCTGGTGACTCCCAGGCATTCACCGCCAGCCAGTCCATGCCATCGATGGCGGCCTGTGCGCATTGACAGGCAGTCCATGGCAAGCATCATCTTGGTCATCGTGGTGAGTGCGGTAGTCCATTACACACACTCACACGTACTCAGGGTGACTTCACCACTCTTGGTGAGTCTCTGACAGTGACTCCCTGGTGGCCAGTCCATGGCACCGGCCCAACGTGAGCCCCTCAGGCCGACCAAGGCGGCTCGTGGGATGCACGCTCGGCCGTGTTCACTGGTGTAAATTTCATCAGGATTTCAATCAGGAATGGTCAATCAGGATATTTCTGATGTTAAAATCCTGATCTAAATTCGCGGTTTTCTGATTGGAAAATCCAGATATATTTTCGCGCACCTCTGATTGGTGATTTCTGATTGGTGCTTTTTCTGATTGACTGGTTCTGATTGTGTTTTTTCAGAGCCGATAGTTCTGATTGGTAAGACAAATTTTAACTCGGTGAAATGGCCAAGCCGGGGCACATACAAAATCGGTGAAAACTTCTCTGGGGGGTAAAAACTGAGTCCGATCCAAATCTTAAGTCAGATTTTTGATAGCTCGTGATCAGGCCCCAACATGCCAGTAAATATGAACCGATGTCTTTTAAATTAAAATGGCCCTAGTCAATTTAGCTGAACATGCCATATACCAAATTTGAAGCCGAAATAATGAAAACTTTCCATTTTATAGGCCTCTGTATTTTGCCCACATCAGGATTTCCTGATGTTCCTTTCTGATTCCTGAATGGCAATCAGAAATCATAAAACCAATCAGAGATTTCCCTAGTGGGAATCAGAACTCAAAATAATTCTGATTGACTTTCAGAAATCAGAAAACCAATCAGAAAAGTTCTGATTGGCTATCAGAAATCAGATATCAGGAAATCAGAAGTCAGGAATTTTCTAATAGTCGGTAGTCAATCAGGATTTTTCTGAATGACAATCAAAAATCAGGAAATAAATCAGGATATTTCTGATTGGCATTCAGAAATCAGAAAATCAATCAGAAAGTTCTGATAAAATTTACACCAGTGTTGCCGTATTCCGGGCACGCGTCTTGGAATATTCAGAAAGGTCGAGCTTTGTCCACCTGCCAGCTCCACGGCCCTCGGACGCCCTTTTCCCCCTCATTGTCCGGGACCCGCCGACTGGCTATGCGTCCCGTCGCTCCGTGTCGCACGGTGGGCCAGCAGCCGGCCAAAACTCGGGACGCGTTTTGAGCTCTAGAGTCGCTAAATGAGACTCGAATCGAACGAGTGACCCCACCAATGGATTGCTCTCCGAACGAGGAATCCATTAGAGGGGTCAACACGGCCGGGATTTTGACCGGCTCCAGCGGTCTCCTGGTCGACTGCGCGTCCCACGGGAGTGCGACCGGAGAACCGAACGGCCTGCTGGGTGGGGCCGGTGGGGCCCAGTGGGGCCGGGGTTGCGGGGGGTCCGGTCCGCTCGGTCACGAGGGCGCTCCTCTAGATGGCCGTGCACGCCGTTAGCGCGCACTCCAAGCACGACACAATGCCGCGGCGGCCGCGGCGAGCCGAGCACACTGGAAAAACCGAACCACCACTTGAAAACCTTCTTGAAAAATTCATGGTAATTCTTTTAAAAATTAATTCCTTGAAAATTTTACTACAATTTGACAACTGGAACGCAAGCTGATGAAAACGGCGCCTAAATGTTTTCCAGTAAGGTGACAACCAATATTCACAAAGTGATGTCAAAAATGGAAAAAAAAATGGAAACACTTGCAGGCGGATCGGAGGCGCGCAAGCCGCCACTGCTAATTGGACGAAGCTCCACGACGACACCGCCACAGGGACGGAGGGAGTCACCGCCGCCGCCACACTCCACGCCCCCGGCGGGGTAAACGGGGCTCGCGGCTCCAGAGAGATGGAGGGGAAGCTGATCCCTCCGTCTAGTCTAGGCCGGGAAGGGGCCGCGGCCGTGCGAGCGACCTGCGGCTCCGGGGCCCTTTGAGCGACGCAGCCGGGCGGAGAGTCTTTTCGTCGCGCTGTCGGGACGGAGCGACCTCCACGGGTGCAGCCCGCCCGGCCAAGTAACCATGCCACAAAGTCCAGATTGGAGGGACGGCGCCACGGGCAGAGAGAAAAAAATAAAATCCAACAACAACAAAATGGGTAAAGAGGCGAAGAGACAAGACCTTCCCATTTGGCCATTTTTACTCCGTTCCTCGCTTCCTCCCGTCCTGAGGGCCGGAGGGTGGCCCCGCGCCGCCCCGCGCCCCGCTGCACAGCGGACGGTGTGCGCCCTGGACGTCCGGGACGGACACAAACAGACAGACAGACAGACGCGACGAGCAGCAAAACCCACCGAACCCAACCTGCTGCGGCAAACCCATTGAGGTGGTTTACGATCACCGGTGCAGCTATCGGTCGTTCTGGGCATTGCATTGGGGAAGCGGCAGGAGATTGAATTAAACCCTAAATAAACGTATCCACACACACACACACTCACTCACACACACACACACACACACACACACACACACACACACACACACACACACACAGAGAGGTGGGTGCATATAATTAAACAGCAGCAGCAGGACGATTTAAACTTTCTCTATTTTTGTTTCAGTCCGGCCTAATTTCTGTAGGTTTTGCTAGAAAGGTTTTTTTTTTAAACTTTTTTTTTGAAACCACCCACGAGTGTGTATTAAAGCACGTTAAGAGCGATAATCGATGATAAACAATCTGTGTTCATCGGTGTGACGACAGGAATCGGAATGGAAGAGAAACGCGACGCGGGGCTGGCGTGATCAGACTCACACACACACACAGACACACACACACACAGTCACCTACTTTGCGAGGGCGTAGCAAGAACACATCGCGTGGTCAATTACGCGGTCCAAAATATTTATGACCGAAACCGACCGCTCCAAACAAAACGAACGGACACCCACACACACACACACACACGCATAAATTTCCCGCGGCACCCTTTCATGATCGTTCCGTAATTACAACAAGAAGTCCAAGCCGGAAATCAAAAAGGGCGCGTGGTGTTGATCACCGGTGGCGGCCTCGCAAAACGCAATCCTCCGCAAGCCAATTCTTTTTCGCTCATTTTTTTCCCCTGTCGTTTCTTTTGTCGCCGCGCGGGGCGACCCAGCTGCTGTGTGGTCGCGGGCCCCGCGTGGGGCAGCGTGGGGCCCCGCTAACCCACCGGTCAATATATGATGGAGCCCCGTGGCGTGCGTGCCAGTCAAGTCCCTGCAATATTCACTGGACTTGAGCCCTCGTCACCGACAGGGTACCCAACTGCCAAAAGAAAAACAGACCCAACAAAAAAGGAACGCCAACATAGCGCGCACGCCAAAAAAAAAGGCCATTTTTTTTTTTGCGCGGCACCCGCGAACCATCAGTGTTTACTGCTATGCGACAGCGAAAAACTGTTAGCTGGTCGGCATACTTAGGCCCCGACACGATAATAGCGGCCAGGCATGCAGCGGGTATCGATCCCGCGCCGGCAGTCTTACCAATCTTGAGAAAGGAAAAATTTACACGCGAGGTTCTTTGGTGAAGAGTCGCGGTTCGGCTTAACTTTTCTGCCCGTGCGATGTCATTTTTTCCGTGCATGTTTGGCGGCATCCTGTGGCCTGCCGACTGCTGGCCCTGTGTGGCCCCGCCGTGCCCAATGCGCGCCACGCGCCGCGCGTGGTCGCTCACGTGTCGGGGAACGACTCCAGGAAAGGGGCGCGGATAAAAAGCAGAGGCCATCAGGGGGATATCTCGGTATCCAGGGCCACCGCCGCCGCCGTGCCCACTGTGCGCCGCGGCCCTCCGGATCCCAGGGCCAATCCCAGGGCAAAGCCTCGCCGAGTAACAGCGTGTCCGTGTCCCCCGCAAGCCCGGCCGGCACACTGGGCACGGCAGGGCCGACCACTCACACAGTTACTACTCGGACCCGGCCCGGGGCCCGGCCAAGAGGGCCGGCGCCGCACACCGAGCCAAACTGCACTGTCTTACTTAAAATATTTTTTTTTAATTGGAATTTTTTTTTTTTTTTGTGTGTGACTGTAAAACTAGGTCAGAGTGACAAAAAGCTTAGTTCATTGCTATCATAGTCAAATAGAGCGAATTTCCAATTGTATCTTCACCTGACAATTTTTTAAATTTTATTTTTCTCAAAACTATAGGCATTGACACATCTCACCGCGCCCGCATGTGTTTGAGAGTGTAGGGACGCCCCCTCGCGCGGCGCCGCGGCGCCAGGCGTACCATTGACAGGCGGCTCGGCTCGGCTCGGCTGGTCCGGTCGCTTCGGCGCGCTTCGCCGGACAGCCGCAGTGGGAATACAAATAATCCCACACGATGAAATGTATTTAGGGCATACTCCCCTCCGCGCCGCTCCACTCCGGCGGCTCCGGCTGCTGCTTCCGGTCCGCCCGCAGTAACTTACCCCCTTATGCCGAAGTTGTGCGGCGCCGACTGTGGGGAACTAGTTGCGCAGACAACACACTCGCCGTCGTAAACGCGGAAGTAGCCATCTTTCCGGCCGGGTACCCGGGCGTGTCCCCCGGCCAGGGCTTTCAGCGAGGCGTCGCGACGCCGGGGATTCCGAAAGGGCTTACCGCTCACTGCGGGATTCTCCCGGCGAGGGATTTTTAAGGCATTCAGCACAGGCTCCCGGGGTGAACCCCCCGACTGTCACCAAGACTCCGCAGGATTTCAGAGGGCACTCAACAGGGCTTTCGAGGGAACGTTCCAGCGACGGATTCCGAAAATCATTCCAGGTGAGTCCAGGATTTCGGCAAGGACGAGGCTCCAGGCTGCTCCAGACCGGCCTCCAGCGGGCCACGCTCATTGGCAGCTTTCCCACGCGTCTATCTCTGCTCTCCAAAACAGAAAACCGGCCGAGCCTGATAAAGTCAGACTGCCTAATCAAGTCATATCCAGTCTAATGACGTCACATCAAACCAGGTGGCGAAATGGACGTCCTTCAGAGGGCACTGAGGTGCCTGCCTGTGATAACCTCCAATCAGATAGCCCTGGACCTGGACAGTCCTGGAGAACGCGTGTTCCCGAAATCCCAATCTGGATCGAGGAAAGGCCGACGACGGGTGACGTCATTTTCCGAACATCGGCCGCAATTTTTAAGTTATCCGGGGAATTTTCGAGAAATTTTTCACAGTGCCCCGGCCAACTGGGCGGCACGACGCCCTCGGCGACGACCAGACGAAGGGCCGCGAAGGGCCGCGAAGGGCACGCGCGCCTTTCCAGGCAGCGGACCAATCGGCGGCTGCCATTTACATCTGTCCGGCCGACAGGCAGGCAGACAGACAGACAGCTGCAAGTGAAATGTCGGCGTGTTAACGAGCGCGCTGGACACCGGACGCCGGCTTGCCGATGACCAACTGCTTGGGCTTGTCTTAGGCTAGACGGCGCCCAAGGCGTGGCCTAGACTCGTCCGACAGGCGTCCCCCCCCCCCCTTTCGGGGCACGCCCCTGGAAGACGTGGCTGCGAATTCCGGAACCGCGCAACTCTAGTCCACAAACAACAAGGCGGGATATTTTTTTTTTCTTCCTTCCTGACAGGGACAGACAAAATGGATGCTGCGGGGCAACCGATGCAGTTACGCCCAGTACGTGGGCGAACGAAATGGGCCGCACGGTGGATACCCCCCCCCCCCCCACCTCTCTCTCTCACACACACACACACACACACAGACAGGTGCATGCAGCATCCCGTTCATATCAGATCCTTCCGCCACGCAACAATTTATTCCATCACACACAAAAAAAAAATGTGTAGAGAGGAGCAAGTGCAGCGAGGCAAAAATTTAAGAGTGCCACGGAAAAATGTACGAGTAAATGTAGAGGTTAGGTCAACGAAGTGAAATGGAAATCGGGATGCAGATTCATTTACCCTATTGGCCGCACTTTTCAATTTCGTGTTACGCCAGAAAGAGATTGCTGCCCGCCAGCCACAGAATGAAAGAGAGAGAGAAAGAGAGAGGAAAATGAGGGGGAAAATGAAAAAAGAAAAGAAAATGAAGCCAATTAATTGGAAAAGGGGACCAGACGACGCGGCAACCGAGGCGATTAAAAATTAGATTCGAGGCGATGAGGTCTTCGGGGCGCGGAAACAGGAGCCTTCAATTACCAAAGCCAAGGAGGACCTTCGCCTCAGAGACATTTTCTTGACAAGGTTTTAAAACAGCGCCACTGAGAAATTTCTCTCGCCCCACCAAAAAAAAAAAAAACCTTTCCCAGCCGTAAAGTCTAGTCTGCCCCCTGGAACGCAGCAGGAGTCACCCCAGCCCCAGCAACACACACACACAGAGGGGGAAAGGGTGCGATGATTTGACGTTACAAGGCTGTTTCTAACGTGACGCAGATAGCGTTATCGGACACAGCGCGGGTGCAGCTTGGGGGGGAAAAACTAGGGTGGCTTTCCCGGAGAAAAAGGACACACACCAAAAGAAGCCAAAAAAAAAAAAAAAAAAAAAAAAAAAAAAAAAAAAAAAAAGAGGTCACACACAATCCGCGCGACGGCAAAGTGATTCCAAATCGTTAATTCCGGTAATGGGGCTCTCGCGCTCCACCTCTACCCTCTTCCAATCCCGTTTCTCTCTCTCTCTCTCTCTCTCTCTCTCTCTCTCTCTCTCTCTCTCCCCCTTCTTTCCCCGGAGTCGTCACAGCCCCTCATCACGACAGGCGACGCAGTGCGTGTCAAGTGTCAAATTAAGACGCGAGTCAAGAAAGTGGCGCCATTAATGCAAACGTCGCCTTCGTCCATTTTTCATGCCTCGTGTGGAGACACACACACACACACACACACACACACACGCACACACACACACACACACACACAGAGCCAGTCCAGCTTCATCGTCATCGCACTACTCACACTGGTCGTAGTGCCATTAGTCTGGGGCCACCAATCTCGCTTTACATATGCAATCCAAATGAAAAAAAGGAAGGGAAACAATGTCGAGACAGAGACATATAAGGCAATGAAACGACAATCGATTAGGGATTAACACGGCCGCATTAGTAGTGACGTAGTGGGGGCGTACACACACACACACACACACACACACACACACACACACACACACACAGAGGACGCGAACGTCTCCGGCCCCGCCCAGCAGACAGCTCACTCAGTCGCTCAATAATCGAACCTTTCACACTCCCTGGCTACTCAGATAAACCCTCCCACGGACCGGCCACAGCAGCGAGACGAGAGAGAGAGAGAGAGAGAGAGAGAGAGAGAGAGAGAGAGAGAGAGAGAGAGAGAGAGAGAGAGAGAGAGGATACCGGTGTCGATTTATGTGTGATGGAAAGTGCTGCGCGAGTCTGCCGTAATGACCTGCAGTGTTGTTCTTGTTGCTCTTGTTGTTGTTCTTGTTGCCCCCGTCCCGGGTAATGACGAGCTGCGCGCCCAACCCCATGAATCTCGCCCGACGCAATTTTTCATACATTACTCGGGCGTTCGTAAAGATGCACGACGACGGAGCAGCCAACTCGCGGAGGAGGCGATCAAAGCGTCATCGTTTTACGACGGAGACGACGACGCCAAACGATTCGAATTTTGCGCGCCGCGCCACTCGGAGCAGACGACGACGCAGCGAACCTCGACGCGTAAAGAAAAACAAAAAAAAACGAAAAAATACAACAACACAAACAAAGCGAAGCAAGCACCTGCTTGCCTGGTGACTCAAAGCAGGCGAAAGTGGGGGAGGGAGGGGCCTAAGGCAGTGCCGGAGCAGCTTGGGCCTTCACACACACACACACACACACACACACACACACACACACACACACACACACACACACGAGTTGACGAACATGTCCGCGGACCTCATTAAGCTCCGCAACCAGGCGCCGCCGGGAACGTCTTATGTCCCTTCATGACTTGGTGTGGCCATGGGCGCCATGGATGGGCTCGTTCGGTAAGCCCCCTTCCCCCCGCACCCCGCCTCGGCACCGTTCAAAATTAGTCCTTTCACCAACACGGCCGGCAGGCAGCAGGCCCATAGGCACGGGCTGCTCTAGTGTGTGTGTGTGTGTGTGTGTGTGTGTGTGTGTGTGTGTGGGTGTGTGTGTGTGTGTGTGTGTCCATGTCCATGAAAGTGACAGTTGCACAGCCCTACAGACAGACAGACGGACACGAACGCAGCACACAGACGGACAGCCGGGCGCAAAGCTCATGTTTTCCAGCCCGGCTGGTCCCAGTCTCATTGTGCATACCCAGCAGCCCACAGCGGCGAACGGTGCGCCGGGCGGCGCGGTGGCTCCGGGCAACATATGGCCGGGCGGGGCGGGGCGGGGCGGACCGCGACGATGAAGCTCTCGCGAGGTTTCTCTCCCAGCCGCCGCCGCTCCCTGCCCTCCCACCGGTAGCCGCCCATTTTGTCCACATTTCAATTTCAAGACCGCGAGATTTCCGTCTCCACTTTTTGTGACGGAACGGCGGCACTACACTCCACCGAGGAGTTTGGCGGTCCGTTTACGGCTTCGGGGCCTTGACGGCCCTCACGGCGTCGTGGCGGACCACTGCATGACAGCCCCGAAGAGTGGCTGCCAGCCCCGCCAGCCCCGCCAGGGCTGTTTGCTCCGGTTGACACTCCAAAGAGATTCGCCCCTCGCGCCTGTCCTCCCTGCGGCGCGGGAGAGAGAGAGAGAGAGAGAGAGAGAGAGAGAGAGAGAGAGAGAGAGAGAGAGAGAGAGAGAGAGAGAGAGAGAGAGAGAGAGAGTCCCAACCCCCGCGGCCCGAGATTTCTTCCTAGCAAAGCTCTTCCTCGCCCAAGGCCCTGCCGCACATGCCCCTCCCGTGTGGACACTTGGAAGCACCGGGCGCAGAAAGCAATTTCCCAGCCGCGCGCGCCGCTTCTCGCGTACGTGCGAGTGTGTGTGTGTGTGTGTGTGTGTGTGTGTGTGTGTGTGTGTGTGTGTGTGTGTCGGACCGGGTAAATAGAGGGAGGGTAAACCTATAGAGGAGTAGTATATAAATCGAGAGGCCACACATTAATGGTGAGCCCAGGAGCTTGTAGAGGAGAGAGGGCAAAGAAAAAGAGACAGGCAGCTAGCGGGAGTCGAACCCGGGTCCGGTGGAACTGACCGAGCGGAATGGGGAAGACAACGAGGAGGGCGGTACCCGCGGCGGATACCCCGCCCTGCAGCACTGGGTGCCCGCATACTGCGTCGCCACAGCCGCGCGCACTCCGTGAATGTAAACTTGTGCTCCAGTTGGGGCACCTCCTGGGGCCACTGGCATGACAAGCGCGTTGAGGTACACACCACACACACACACACACACACACACACACACACACACACACACACACACACACACACACACACACACACACACGAGCGCGCCAACAGAGTGCCTTGTCCATAAACTTGACCGCCGCGCACCAGCGTGACAGGGACATAAACCCCGGGTTCAAAACCGAGTCGCCTCCTCCTTTTGCTTCAGTTTTCCTCGCGCGCGCCGCCCGGCCGGCTGTGTAGTTCCGCCCGTCCTTTGCATTCCCCACAGCCGTCCCAACTCCAGGCTAAGCCCAGCCAAGCCGAGCCAGGTGCAATCACACCCGAACCGGCGGACGCCCGCGCCGCCCGCGCATTTCCGGGCAAAACTCGGGCCCGAGTTGGCGATCGCGCTCCATCGGCACGGCCTGCCGGGCCTGCAGGGCCTCCTGGGCAGACCGCTCACTCAAAGAAGGGCACCACCTCGGAGCAGCACTCGCACGGAGTGGGCCGACCGCCTGGAAATGGAGTTGGGCGCGGCGGGGCGGGGCGGCTCGCCGGAATGGACGAGTACGCACTTCCCGAAGGTAACCATCATCGACGTGTTCCCACTGGCCGAGGGACTCCGGTAAACTGGCTCAAATGACAATTTCACGGCACAGCAGCAGCAGAGCCCTCTCGTTGCTCTCTATCTATCTCTCTCTCTCTCTCTCTCTCTCTCTCTCTCTCTCTCTCTCTCTCTCTCTCTCTCTCTCTCTCTCTCTCTCTCTCTCTCTCTCTCTCTCTCTCTCTCTCTGTCTGTCTGTCCCACGGGCCCTCCGAGACGCCTCCGGCCAGCGCGACAGAGACACAGCGGCGCCTTCTCTCTATCCTCGTCTGCTATTGTTTCCTGATGCCCCATAAAAAGGGGGCCCAACTTTTTCCCGGCGATATTGGGGATAAAACGCACACGGCGCGACACTTTGTTTACGACGAACCGGGAAAACATTCCAACATCGACCTGCCGCAAGATGCATCGGGGGCGGAAAAAAGCGAAGAGAGAGAGGGAGAGAGAGAGGAAGAGAGAGAGAGAGAGAGAGAGAGAGAGAGAGAGAGAGAGAGAGAGAGAGAGAGAGAGAGAGAGAGAGAGAGAGAGAGAGGGGGGAATAGGGAATTGCCAAAAGGCACGGCAGGTCGGCCAGGTCAACCCGGTGCATCATCAGCCGGCACTAAGGGGGCTTCACCACGCCGGCGTGCTGCTACCGGACCGCCTGCACAGTGGTCCCGCTGCAAGCGACGCGTCAGGCGGCAGCCGGCAGGGAGGGAGGGGGCGAGGGATAATCCTCGTCTGATCGACGCGAATGGGACAGAATAAAAGCGGGTCGGGATAACTTCCATTCCGTGCAGGCGCGAGACCACCGTCCGCACCACCGCCCGCAGGCAGGTCTCTCTCTCTCTCTCTCTCTCTCTCTCTCTCTCTCTCTCTCTCTCTCTCTCTCACACACACACACACAAATACGTGTGCGATTTTTATCTTCCCTATCGCCATGACGATGACGAGAGGACCGCTGCCAACTGAAATCCGCGCGTCAAGCTTCGCAGCGCGCTGCTGATGTGCTCTGCAGCCACCCCCAGCACTGCCCAGCAACCACCATGGATTGGTTATTCCGTTTGGCAGGGCGACACCGCGACGCAGCGTGCCACATGGCGCACGTCGCGGACAGCGCGCTCAGTGGGGCAGACAGGCGTGGCCGTGTTTCCCCTTCAAGGCCACCATTACACCATTACCGCGTAACCGCTAGACGACTCACAAATTGGGCCATTCCCCTCTTATTGAAAAATTACACCGCCGCGTATTTCGTTTTAGCGTGTGCCTGTGTGTGCCCGTCTATGCGTTTGACTGTGTGTGTGTGAGTGAGTGAGTAAGCGCTGGTTCCATCTGAGCCGGCCGCCCTGCGCCATGCCGGCCACCCGAGGGGGAGGCAGACAGACAGAGAAAGCCGACAAGTTCTCTTACAGCAGTACCATGCGTCTGTGAAGCGTAAAATCGAATCGAGTAAAAAGGGCATTGTCATAATGACCAGTCGATTGTACGTTACATTTTATGTAACACGCACAAGTATACGTAACAGAACAGCAGAACAGGGGGAGAGACAGTCGAAACAAAGTTTGTGATTGGCTTCTCGGAAAACGACGCGTCGTGCAGTCAATGGCACTGGTTACAAAAAAAAAGTTTGCAAAATTTGTAGTTCAGCTTTTTTATTTTTTACAGTGTCGTGTTGAATTCCATCATGCCGGTTTTTCTATGACGACGTCCGATTCATTACCTTCGGCGCGATTAAGGTCGAATCAAGAGAGACGCGCCGGTCGGGCCGAGTTGGTGCAGTACCCCGCCCCGCCGCGCCGCGCCGCGCCCCGCCACAGCGGCCCACACAATGTGCCATTAGCCCGCCCCGATGGACGCGGCGCAGCATCGCCGTGTTGACTCAACACACTGCGCCGCGGCAGCCATCAGCACCGGACACAACTCGGCAACGCGACAAACTTGGAAAACAAGAGGAAAACAGAGAAAGAAAACGGTACCCTTGATGAAAGGAGGCTTCTGATTGGCCAACGCGACCTGACTTCCGGTGCATTTGTTTTTTCGAGGGATCGAAGTAGATCCAGCGGAATAATCTATTCGGCGTGATTGGGCCAAGCACGCGACACGGAGGGAAAAGGGGGGGAGGGCTTTGTAGTGTGCGGATAATATTATGGGACTGCCTGGACGGACACCTGGCGGGCGCGTAGCGTAGCACAGCGTAGCGCGAGTCCCTAGCTTGCCCCCTCCCCCTTAATATACTAATGGCCATACCACGCGGTCCCCCCCAGCATTCCCCACCTGGGCCAATCAAACCCATCAGCTCATTGCCATCACACTCACACACACACACACTCAGGGAGGGGTGTCTCTAAACGGCGTCGCGCCACTTCCAGCAGGACTCTTTCCTCCAAATCGCGGCTGACTGCCTCCCCCCCCTTCTCCCCCGGGAGCCCCGTCGTGGGGTGGCTGACCCCGTCTGGGGCGTGAAAGGTGCCAGTCGGCCGCCCCCCCTCCCCTCCGCGCCACACCCCCTGGAGTCTCCAGCGGCATAAGCAGGCTCCGTGTCTCTGTCACGCGGTGAGTGCGAGAGAGACAGAGCGTGCCGCTGCAGTGGCGCAGCACGCGAGACAATCCTAGCGCACGCACGAGGCTGCCGTGCCGCCGTGGACCGGGCTGAGCACAGTGGGCTGGCCGGCAGAGCACAGCCTAGGCACAGCCTGTGGGCCGGAAGCCATGCCCATGTCCAGAACAAAGGGGTCTGTGCGGCGGTGGAGTCACGCTGTCTCCTCATGACGCGGATCAAACGGCCCACTGTTTAAAAAATATATATTTAAATTTCCGAAAAAAAAAAAAAAAAAAAAAAACTGAAAAAAAAAAAACAATTGGACATTTTTGGAGAACTTGTTGGGAAAAAATTTCCTCCGATCTTCTAAAAATTACAAAAACTCCGATGTGTCTATTTTAAGTGAGCTTTTAATAGGTACAGCACCAAAAAAAATAATTGGAAAAATAAAGTTTTTGAAAATTTTCAACGGAGCGCACTTGCCGGGATTTTCTGATTTATTTTTATTTTTAACAGTGGGACCGCCCAGCGCCGGAGCCCTACTCACGTGACACGCTCAAGACATGGATTTACTAGTCAGTTTCCTTGGGCGGCCCAGGACAAGGCCCAGGACAAGGCCCAGGACGACAACGACACTGGCAGCGCGCTCGAGGACCGCGTCCGCCGAGGACGAGGACCTCCAAAGGGACCCAGCCGCCGGGTGCGGCGACCCGAACAGGACGAAAGGGAGCGCTTTCTGGTCCGCGTCCAAGTTTTCACGCCAGGCTGTCTATGTATGAGAATGGGCCGTTCAGGGCGTCACGACAAGCTGCACTCTCCACACCCCCTGCACCGGCATTGGTCCTCTCTCTCTCTCTCTCTCTCTCTCTCTCTCTCTCTCTCTCTCTCTCTCTCTCTCTCTCTCTCTCTCTCTCTCTCTCTCTCTCTCGCACACACACACTGTCACACACACACACAAAATACACAATTTTTACAGAGAAGGTGGAATATGGTTTTCGTTCATTCATTCATGAATTCATTCATTCATTCCGATGCTCATTCGGATGTGCCCTTCCATGCATCATCCGTCCCTGTTTACGTCCTTCCCCGTTCTAAATATACCCCGCACCCGCGCCCTTCCTGCCTGTGGCCTGCAGTGCAGTGCCCTACCCGTCCAGCTCCTGCCTGTCTGCCTGGCTGGCTGCCTGCCTGCCTGGCTGCCGGTCGTCGACCCACGGCCGAATAACGCCCCGGATTGGCCAATGCCCGGGAGTGTCGCCGAAAAACAATCAGGTGGATCCGCCACCGTAAATGACTGGGGAAGCGAAAAAGGAAACAAATTCCCCGAAGGTCCTTATTTCCGTTCAAAGAGGCAAACACGGCGTTGGAGGGATCTAGTGGCAAGATGGATGCCGCCATGGAATCCCTTCTAAGGTGGCGGCGCGATGGGGCGCGCAGGGAGGAGAGAGAAAGGAAAAAAAAACAACGTTTTCCTTTTTTTAACGAGGAGCAGCAGGCAGAAGAGCCCAGCCAGCGCGCCGGGGCTGATGGAACCAACGCAGCCAGCAACAAGATACAAAAAAAAGAGGACACACCAAGTTTACGGTTTGTTTGTCTGAAAAACGCACGACGAAGGTGCGCGCCGGGAGGGAAAGGGGGACGGGGCGACATTAAAATGGAAGCCGATACTATCGATAGTATCGAAGCAACTCGCCGCGCTGCTCTGCGCTCGCTCGGGGCACGCTGCATGCTGGGCGCGCAATCAGCCGCCGGCCGCATCGGACAGAACACTGCAGCCCCGTGCCCGAATAAGCCCTTCAATTTCATTTCTACACAGTGAAAAACTGATTCAAAAAATTTCAAAAAAAAAAAAAAAAACAAAACAAAAAAAAAACCTTGGTTGAGGGAGAGAGCGTTTCTAAATCTCGCGGGCAGGACGCCGCGCGGAAGCTGAGGTTACCCACCTCGGCGAAGGGCTGCCAGAAAAAGCCCAAATTCGCTGAGGCTAATTTACGAATGCCCCCGGGCTTCGCAGCCATGTAAACACGCTGGGGTGCGTGGCTGGCCCGGCCGCCCCCGGCGCCCCCCAAAACGAATCCTAGCTCGCCAGCAGCATCAATACCGCCCTAGCCTCTGCCGGGCGGGCCGGGCCCCTCGCCAGAGAGACGCACAAGGACTGCCCGGAATATCGGCCCACTGTGCCCTGCAGTGAATCATGGCCGCCTCGTTTACATCTTACCGATGATAAATCTGCATAAAGACGCGGCAAAACGCATTACACCAAAGACTTTGTCCGTTTCCGGAAACCGCGCGCCGCACTTCGCCACCGCAGCGGAAAATAAATTTACATATTCCCCCGCAAACTTTACACCACAGCGCAAATAGTCTCATCGCCGCAGCTGTAAACAACGGCATTTCATCTTAACGTATCCATTTTATATTTTTATTATATGTGAAGCCTTTTTTTTTGCCTAGTAGAGGCCGCCCTTTTAGAGCGGGATACACTGCCTGCCTCCCCCGCTGTACCGAAACCGCCGCGGGTCAGCAATCAGCTGCCTCCCTCACAGCGGGTCACGGGCAAAAGTTTGACGGAGGGGGGGGAGGGGAGGGGCATCAGACACGCCACCGACGCTACGGGTGCAGGGTAGGGTACACCACCTCATCGGCCTTGTCGGCCAACATAAGACGCGCGCGAGACGAGAAAAACCAGCGCGGAAAGTCATATTTCTTCCTTTTCCGAGTAAGCTCGATTTTATTTTTTTTTCGCTCGCTTTTAATTTGAAGAATTAAGCGCGTCATTTCCCCCTCCCTCCCTCTCTCGGCAGTGGCCGGGGCCTGGAGTGAAAGGGACGGAAGCCGTGACGTCCCCTTTGAGCCCTTGTCGGCTCCAGGGGCTCCAGGGCCGCTCCAGCCAGACTCCAGCGATCATAACAGCTGATTAATTAATTCACCAGGCGACACTGTGAGTGAGGGCTCTGGGCTAAAGCGAAAAGAAAAGAGGGACAAGAAAAAAAGAAAATCAAACAAATTTAACTTTGTTTTGGCCAGGGAAGCCTATTACGTCGATCCCCCCCATCTGGAGCAACTTCACCCTTCAAAAACAAATAATAGGGGACTGTCCACTGTGTGTGTGTGAGTGTGCGTGTGTGTGGTGTTTGTCCGTCCGCGAGACGTCGTTCGCAAGGCGCACGTGCGACGCGGAGACGTCGAGGGGAGCAAGAGCAGACGACGGACGCGAAGCCAATAAGTAAAGTCACAACGCGGCGTCACGGCGGGCCCGTCGAACGAACGGTGCTCGCGTCGTCGCTCTGTCTCACCCGAGGGGCGCCCCGAGGGAGAGCGAGAGAGACAGAGCGTGATTTACCGACTCACCGCTACACTGTTAGGCTGGGGCCGCGGGGGGCAGCCTGGTCCGGCAGGCGGGCATGCAGTCGTGGCTACACTGTTGGACACCTCGCCATGGCCGCGCAGTGGGCCAGAAGACCGAGGACCTCCAGAGTCGCTGATGGAACTCGAACCGAACATGTGACCCCACCAATGGATTCCTCTTTCGGAGAGCAATCCACTGGTGGGGTCACACGGTCGGTTCGAGTCCCCTTTGTCCGCCTCGCCGGTCCTCTGGCCCACCGTGCAGTGGCGCTGCGCTGCGCTGCACGCACGGCCGGCTGATCGTCCCGCCGGTCCTCGGGGACCTTCGGGTCTGCCTCGGGGACGGAGGGGACCCCGCCCTCCCTCGCGCATCCTCGCTCCTTACCGGCATAAATTCAAACGTCAAAGCAGCGAACAATATTCGCACTGAAATATTGATCCGCGCGTCGCGACGGGGCGGGGCGGGGCGTGGCGGGGCACCTCATGCCAACTCAAGGGCGGAAATGGCGGGGAAAGAGCAGTCAAATGTCCTGTGAAACGCGCCGACGACGGCGAGGAGGACCCGCGGTCCGATGGATCGATCCCCGCCGCCGCGGTTTTCCTATTCCACCACTGATAAGTCCTCGAACCGGAAAGAAAGCGGCACTCCGAGCCCTGCCCGGCGCGGCGGCGGCCCAAAAGGTCGACCGGTGTGCAGTCCGCGCTGCAACTAGTTCATCGCGGGGAGCAAAGTTCAAACCCGGCTGGGCGGCCGGCCTGGCCTGCCGAGCTCGGTCTCTGCGGGGCGCCCCATGAGTGCGAGAGAGACAGAGAGCCCCGTTCGCAATCGGCCTGCAGGACTCCGCGGGGGGCCTCCAGTCCCTTACCGGCGGCCTGCACACTCACTCTGTCTCTCTCGCACTCACGTGAGTGCGAGAGAGACAGATGCCCTGCGCGCCGCGGTAGACGACATCCTCTGGCACCTCCTCCCCCCCCCCCCTCCTTCCCGTTCCCTACGGTTCCCGGTTCCGCCGCCAAACTTTGGCCATCGTCCAAATAGCAGCGACGGCAATGCATTAATAAATAGAGACAAATTTGAACGTCCGGTGCGGGAGCCGGGCAGGGACGGGCCCAGCATCTGCGGGTCCGCCCAGCCACGCTAAGGAGCCACAGGGGCCGCGGTACAAGGACCTCTACAGAGGCCCAGGGAAGAAGCAGCAGTAAACTCAGGAGTCACGTGTCCATTCCAACAGACACGGACTAGGTAATGGTGTGGCGTATCCTTCAAAAATTGTGACAGGCAGAAACAAAAGTTTGAATCACTCCTCGATGATGTGAGAGAGTTTCGATGATCATGGATTTAAATCAATGATGGGACTGAAAAAGAGACCAGTACTTTACCAAAAACAAGGGAGGCACAAAAATAAAACAGAAGACATGCATTTTAATTCAAAAGTTTGGAATTTCTTGGTCTGTTGCTGGTCTGCTACAGAATTATATGCCATGGCGATACACAAAGAAAATTTGTTTCTCGAAGGAATTGGATACAAAATATTTAACAAAACAATTTAGTTTGCAAGCAAATATTAATTAAAACAACAGAAGGTGTAGTTAAACATTGTCACCAAGGAGCAGCAGAAGGATTTAAATAATTGCTTCAATGATCGGATTGACAAAAATTATTTTTTTTTGAAAAGGTAAGATTATAACAAGCTTTAGTAACTGTAATACTATAGAAAGTCCACAATGTGAAGAGACAAATGGATAAGAAAACTGATGCTGACAGAACAGATGGACTCAATTATTAGAATTTAAACACATGCTAAATAATATGTACAACTTTCAGATAGTTTTTTTTTTTTTTTTTTTTTTTTTTTAAAATTTTAATCAACTGGGGGTTAAAGAGACGCAACAATTAGTTCCTCACTCCAGAAAGGCGCATTACACCGAGAAACAACAGTCCCATGCACCACAACCACAATAAACATAACCCCAAAACTGACGTCCGCGACGGAATCAAAACAAAAACCGGCAAGCCGTCGCGGCGTTATTTAGCGAGACCAGCCACCCGTCAGGGCGCAGGCGATCCTACACCGACAGAAAACACATTTCCGGCACACTGTCCGGGGAGGTTCGTCACCTTGAGCAGCAGCAGCCACACACGACACGGCGAACACCGCCAGGAATGCCAGACTCCAGGCGAGCCGAGCGCAACATCCTCGCCGCTGGGTAATCCCAAACATATCGCACTGCACACGCATTTCACTCAGATCCACCGTCGCGGTCCTTCACATTGTCGCACAGGGTCCTTTGCCGAGGCAGTGGGCCGGTCCGAATGTAAACAAATCAGCAGTCACCAGCGCAGCTTACAGCACAACAAACGCAGCGACGGAGCATAGCGCGCCGCGGCGGCCGACACGGGACGTGCGTCCGGCGGCTCGGCTCGAGCCCAACTGAAGTCGGCGCGACGGAGGGGGCGGCGCGGGGCGGGGAGGGGAGAAGCGTGTCTGGGCGGAGGCGGCGGGGGGCGGGGAGGGGTAACGGGGTAAGGGTGGCGCCCGGTCGACTGCCTGGGCCGCGTCCGAAAGCGACACATAGTGGGCCAGAAGACCGTTGAGGCGGCCAAAATTCGAAACGCGTTTCGAGCTCCAGAGTCGCTGAATGGGACTCGAATCGAACGTGTGACCCCACCAATGGATTCCTCGTTTGGAGAGCAATCCAATGGTGGGGTCACACGTTCGATTCGAGTCCCATGTAGCGACTGTGGAGCTCGAAACGCGTCCGGGATTTTGGCCGCCTCAACGGTCTTCTGGCCCACTGCGCGACACTCTGTTCCAGCACCGCGCCGCCCGGCGAGGAGGACGGCCCGCCGCGCCACGCCTTCGCACGCAGCCGAAAACACCGGCTCGGCTGCAGCTAGTGACCCTCCCGAGTGCTGCGGTGCACGCCATCTGTTGGAGGCAGTGAGAGAGAGACATTCCCTCGCGGTGCGGGGTAGCGACGCGACGCCCACGGACAACGCCAACGCCTTCCCAGCCTCTGGCTAACTGAACAGGGCTTGAGTGCGGCGGAGGGGCGCACAGCTCGCTCCCTATTGGCTGGCACCGTGCGGTTAGATGCGGTCAATCTGTAGTCGTCTGCTGTCTTGATGGCGTAGCTAATGGAACTAGTCTTATGACAAGTTTTGTTGATTTTGCGGAGCCAGACACGTCGACAGGTTAAAATCATTTGAAAAGGGGCATTGACACGGGCTATATATATGAAGTGTGAGTTGAATGTACGCAGTTTGGCTCCGACTTGCTTTTAATTTATCTCCTTGTGTAAAAGTGTCCTAAGTTTGTTGAAAACTTTGGTTGTTTTTAAGTTACCTGATGATTATCCCCCTACCTTTTCAGGTTGGTGGAGCCTCCGGTCTCTTTAATAATACTGTTTTACTGAGGTTTTCCGTTTCACTTGCGTCTGTTAGGTTCGTGACATGATCTGCTGCTCCATTTCATCATGAGAATCATTCAGCTCAGGAAAAATCGGGTGGTAAAAGTGGTGTTGGGAGCTGCATGTCTGCTGCCCCTGATTTACCTCCTGTCAACTTACCCCAGAGACAGCAAGAAGAATGATGTGAGTCAGGCCCTTGGGCTTGAAAAGCCCAAACGAACGGTAAGTTACTCCTTCCTCCCAATTTCCTAAATTATTGGACTTGGCGATCCTCAGTTTTAGCTTTGGAAACTGTCATGACATGTAAATAATATTTTCATTCTTTTTTATAGCAAATTACAAAACACACCGATGGTCTTGGTAATTTTGAACCTAAAAGTGTCTTGAAGAGGGTAGGGCCTGGAGAGCATGGAGTTCCTCACAAGCTTCGAGACGATCAGGAAAATGACGCAGCTCAATCTTTATCAGAATATGGCATGAATATTGCACTTTCTAATGAAATATCCCTGGATAGGGCTGTGCCTGATACCAGATTACCTGAGTATGTTCAGTTAATGTCTAGTTAATGGAACGTGCATCCAGTGCAAAGTCTAACATTCTATTCCCTTTCTCAGATGTAAACATTGGGATTATCCAGAGGACCTGCCTCAAGCCAGTGTCATAGTTGTCTTCCATAATGAAGGGTTTTCTGTTCTGATGAGAACTGTACATTCCATCATCAACAGATCCCCACCCCAGTTCTTAAAAGAGATTTTGCTGGTTGATGATTTTAGCGACAAAGGCAAGTAGCTCTTTTTTGTAAAATATTTTTTCATTTATGGTTTTTTTTCTTTTATGTGTTGTGATTTCAATTCCTTTATATTAAAACTCATTTTATTTTGATAATTTCAGAGGATCTAAAAGGGAAGTTGGATGATTACATAACAAAATTCAATGGAAAAGTACGTCTTATTCGCAACACCCAACGTGAGGGTCTGATTCGAACCAGATCTCGTGGTGCTCAAGAAGCTCATGGTGAAGTTATTGTTTTCCTGGATGCTCATTGTGAAGTGAATACCAACTGGCTAGTCCCTTTGCTTGGTCCAATCTATCGTGACAGGTATGGTTTCTACAATTGAATCCAGTATATTATAACTGCCTGCATCACTGAAGAATTTCTCTTCTAATTTTTCTAGGACTGTAATGACTGTCCCCATCATTGACGGTATTGATCACAAGACATTTGAATATCGTCCAGTTTATCAAGATGGTCATCATTATAGAGGCATTTTTGAGTGGGGTATGTTGTACAAGGAGAATGAAGTTCCATCAAAAGAGGCTCGCTCGAGGAAGTATAACAGCGAACCCTACAAGTGAGCACTCACAACTCTTAATTTTGTCCTTTCTCAAAAATATCAAATTGTAGCGTCTCATGAGCATTATTATACCAATTTTTCTGTTTTATAGGTCTCCAACTCATGCTGGTGGCTTGTTTGCTATTGACCGTAAATTTTTCTTATCGATTGGCGCTTATGATTCTGGTCTTTTGGTGTGGGGAGGAGAAAACTTTGAACTATCCTTTAAAATCTGGCAGTGTGGAGGTAGCATTGAGTGGGTACCTTGCTCAAGGGTAGGTCATGTATACAGGGGTTTCATGCCTTACAACTTTGGAAAACTTGCTGAAAGAAAGAAGGGTCCGCTTATTACAATTGTAAGTTAGTTGCAAGTTTTAAAGTGAAATTTGTCTGAAAAATAAGGTCAATGTTCATAGAATTAATGTTGACGTTTTTGTTTTCACAGAATTACAAACGAGTCATTGAAACTTGGTTTGATGACAAGTACAAGGAGTATTTCTACACTCGAGAACCATTGGCTCGCTATCTTGACATGGGTGATATTTCAGAACAGTTGAAGCTCAAGAAAGATCTGAAGTGTAAAGACTTCTCCTGGTTCATGGAAAATGTTGCATATGATGTTCTTGACAAATATCCAGAACTTCCTCCAAATGTTTATTGGGGAGAGGTATGTAAAGGATTAAGTAACTATTTTTATGATATGTAAACTCTACGCATCATATTCAAATTAATTTTTCAGTTGCGGAACCGAGCTACCTCAAATTGTTTGGATACAATGGGCCATGGTCCTCCGAGTATGATGGGAACGTCCCATTGTCATGGAGGTGGAAACAATCAGGTAATTACAATGTTCAGCATATCTTGAAAGTAGATATTTGTTGCTTGATGACCCTAATTTGTTTTTTTTTTTTTTTTTTTAGTTGATAAGACTCAATGCTAAAGGCCAACTTGGTGTTGGAGAGAGATGCATTGACGCTGATTCGTCTGGTGTGAAACTAATATTCTGCCGGTTGGGAACGGTTGATGGACCATGGCAGTATGATGAGGTGGGTGTCATTCTGTTTGGTTTTCCAGTCAGTGGCCTCTTATCATGTGACATTCAACATTCTTATCTTTTACAGACAACTCGCTTACTCCTTCATTCCACCCACAAAAAGTGCATGGCTGTCCATCCCCAGACTTTGCAACTAATATTAGCTCCCTGTGATCCAAATGATAACTATCATCATTGGAACTTCAAGGAAATTCATCCTAATTGGTAACAAGGTGATTGTCAGAAACATAATTACGGTTTTCTGAAGAGCAATTCATTCCATTGAATTCTTAGAATGTGGTGTAATGGCATAGTGTTTCTATCCACTATTATTTGTTCTGAAATTTGTCATTGTATATTACAAAATTATTTATGTGACTGAGATTTAACAGACTGATAAGTACATAAGCAGTTCATATTAGGCGCAGTGGTGTAGTAAATTTGGTCTCACGCCTACCCTATACAACCTTCTTGTGAAAAAAAGGAGAAATAATTCAACTGAGACTTCTGTGCATCATGTTTTAAGCTAAGCAAATTGCCAGTAGTTCATCCCTTCGTTGTGGAAGGTAAAATCAAAGTTTATAAGATATACTTAATTTATATTTACCAGATTTAAGTAAGATATTACAATTATCAGGTGATTTGGCACAATTATGATTTCTAGTATCACCCATTGAGGAATGTTGGAACACATGCATACAGTTCTGAAATTAGAAAGAACTTAATTACAATACGTAATTTTGATTTGAAGTGGGTATGTTTGCTCCACTTGTTGTGTTATGACCTTAGTTTGGTCCGTTGCTTGCATTTTCTCCATGTGGCAAACACCCTTGCTTTGGTGGGGAGTGAACTCTACCAATTGACATCTTAACTTTGTGGGATGTTGTGATAACAAAACTCAATAAGGTCAAGTGCTTCCTACCTTGTTTTGCAATGTTGTGCTCATGCTATCTAGTGGGAAAAGATTTGCTTGATGTGAAGGTGGGATTCAGAATAAAGTATGGTGTGTATATGTACATAAATTATAAGATCAGGTGCCAATAAGAAAATGTTAACTTGGATTTCCTTCTGGAGGTCGATTGTTTTTTATTCATCACCTCATGGAAATTTATCAAAATTATTTTTATTTTTGACGTTGACAGCCTAATACTCGTATGGTGTGTGTGCATGTTTGTGTGCACGTGTGTGGCGTTTTTGTTGTGTGAAAGTTTATTGTATCAAAGATAGTTTCTAATTGGGAAAGTGTGTCAAGGAGTGCTTTGGTGTTTTCTTTCCTTCTTTGTCTGTGATAATTCCAGGCAGCGTCATCTAGAGAACTTGTTATATGGCGCTAAACTGTTAACATCTCCCTACTTTAGCTATGGCAATGCTACTACTCCTTGCTTTCATTTTTATTCATGATTTCACAAATGTGAAATGTAGTTGTTAATAATTTTAACTCCACTCATCAGTTTAAAAAGAAAACAATGTAACTCTCTGATTAGAGCAATAAATATCATGCCATAGTAAAGGGACAGTGTTACAATTTCATCTAGTGAAATTTGTATTTTCTGCTAATCATATGATTGGGTGTGTGTATCTTAATTGTACTTTGAAATGCAGATTGTTAGCTGTCACCAACATGCCAACAATTGTTGAGAACTGTATCAAGTTGTGTTTATTATTTGCACTAGTAACTGTATCTGTAGTATTTGGTCCTGGGTTGGAGATCCATTTATGAAGTTCATAGCATAGCAAATGTAGAATCTGAAATTAACTTTGAGAAATGGGGATTGTACTTGTAGACCATTTGTTTCCAGACTTCTCCTGAGCATAATGTTCAAACGTATCATCTGAATGTATTGTCATCATAAATGTGAAATCAAGTGAATGGACTCTCTGTTATTTTACAATCTGTTGTTAACTTTGCTTATGTGGATGTATTTTTGTAGTGGGGCGTGTCATATCAGATTTACACAAATATTGTGAATGTGACTTCACATGATATCAGTGTAACTATTAAATTTTTCCCTGTGTTGTGTTAATATTTTTAAAAGACTTCTTTTTTACAAAGACCTTTGCGCACGATTTTTTTTTTCAAACGTGATAGCCGCGCTAGTTGTTTTGAGGTCTGCTTTCTGTTTGTTGTAAGTACTGTTGTTGCTAAATGTGGACATTAAAAAAAAAGACATGAAATTATTAAAAACCGAAGTGATTTCCTTGGTGCTCCTTGACCTGTTGCTGCTGGTAGCGACACAGCGCGTGGCCGGTGGGACTCTGGCGCGCCGTCGACACCCTCGGGGAGGCGGTAGCGACTGCCTGCCCGAGGCTGGCCTACCCGGCCTGCACTCGGCACACCCGCGGGGTGCCATATTGATCCTTCCCTCCTTCCCTCCCTCTCCGGACCCTGAGGCTCAACGCGCCTGGCTCGGCCCTGGAAGACTGGAAGGGGAGGCCTACCTGCAGGCCGCGGCGTGTCTCTCTCGCGCACGCGACCCGGCCCGTGGGGTGCGAGAGAGACAGGGGCGGTGCACGTGGCGCCAGGCCGTTGCACCGCCTGTGGGCGTGGGCCTCGGCGTGGGCCTCGGGGTGGGCCGCGCGCGGGGTGTGTTGTGCCGACCGCCCCCCTGGAGTAGGAGGTGGCAGGAGTGCCGCTTGAACCGCGCACCGACGCGCACGCGGCCTGGCCGTAGTAACCGTGCCAACGGAACGGGGTCCTGCGCCTCGCCAGCCTCGCGCTGTCCGCCGATGGGCCCTCGTGGGCCTGCTGCTTGGTGCCGGCGTGCGCGGCGTGCGTCCCCGGTGACCAGGGCGACCAGGTAGCCGCCTAAGATGTCCCGCGGCCGGCGGCATGGAGCTGGAGGCCAGCAGGGTGTCGTCCTCGGGGACCCCCGCCCCCGGCAGTGATCGGCGCGCGCGGCTGCGGCACGGCGGCAGCGTGAGTGCGGCCCTGGACGGCATCCCGGAGGGCACCCCGGAGGACCTGCTGTTCCTGACGCCGCGGCCGGGGCCGTCCCCCGTCAGCTCCGGGGTCGCCGACGACGAGGACGAGGAGCGCCGTGAGCTGGTACGCGCCGCGGGGGGCGTGCGCGTCGCGTGGGGCGCTCGGGCCGTTTGCAGTGTACCGCTTGTTTGCTCGCAGGAGCGCTCGCCGGAGCGTGCGGCCAGCAGGGCAGCGCGCCCCGCGCAGGGCGGCGCTGAGGACGCCGAGGACGCCGAGGCCCCCCCGGGCGAGGTGCGCATCGGCGAGTGGGGCGGTGGCGAGCGCGCCAAGGACGGCGGCCCCGCGCCGGGGAACGAACCCGACGACTGGGCCATCTTCGACGTGCTGGTGAAGCAGGCCGACACCGAGGACGACGAGGACCTCAAGGACGACGACAAGGACTACGGCGACTCTAAGGGCCGCGAAGACTCTAAGGGCCTAGAAGACTTTAAGGGCCGAGAAGGCTTTAAGGGCCGAGAAGACTCTAAGGGCCGCGAAGACTGTAAGGGCCGCGACGACTTTAAGGGCCGCGAGTGCTTCGGCAAGAGCTGCCGCGACCTCGAGGACCTCAAGGACTTGAAGGACACGCGCAGGGAAGGGTCCGCCGCGCCGGGACCGGATGAGGTTGTCCATGCATTGGTGAGTGTGCAGGCAGGCTTGTTTGGCCGGCCAGGGCGCCGGCCTGTAGCCCCTGCCAGCGGAAGGGCGGGCCGGCCGCCGCGCGGCACAGTGCCGCGGGTCGGCCTAGCCGAGATGCTATTGCAGGGGCTGAGCCGGCTGAGCGCTGCCTCAGTGTAGGAGCCAGGACGCCCCGCCCCTGCCTGGCATCGACATCGCTGGCGTGCGTGTCGACGCAGGGCTCATCCGACGCGTCCTGGAAGCCCACCCCCTTCTCTTTCCCATGCTGGGTTTGACAGGGCGGCCCCCCCGGCAGCGCTGCTGCGTGCCCCACACCCCAAACCGGATTGACTGACCCACTAAAACAAAAACAAAAAAAATCTTCAAGATGATTTCGATGCCGTCACTCTGCTTCTCTCACACTTTTAGGGTAAAATAAGAGAATTTTAAAAAAAATACAAAAAAAAAGATTTTTAAAAAAATTAAAAAAAAAAGTCTTTTGAAAAAATATGAGGTGTTTTGAAAGCACAGTTGGCTGGAGTCTGAAATTAGCTGCGTTGGCGGTGCTTAAGCTTACTGTATTGATCTCGCCAGGGAAAAGTGGCCTGGCTGCCTGGCTGCCTGCCTGCCTGCCTGACGCACGCCGGACCGCACCGCACCGCAACGTCCAAAAGTTTGACCCGCTCGGTAAGAGGGAGGCAGGCACGTGGTGAAAACTCGTCGAAACTCGATAATCGCCTTCACGAATTTTCCCTGAGACTTCCTACAAAAAATTGTTCGGACAAATGTAGTGTGCAACAAAGTTCCAGACGCAGTTCCATGAGTCAGAATTCACGTCAACCTCCTGACAATTTTTTTTTTATCAAGCTTTGAATTGAGAGAATTGAGAGAACGTGGAGTGCAATTAGGCCAGTAGTGCCCGGGGCGGCCCTTACAGTGGGCCGGTTCATGTCTGCATGCAGTCGTTCTCGACGCGCGCTTTTCGAGCCAAAACTTTCCAGTGAGGCACTAGTGCCACAGGAACTGCCATCGACGCCGCGAGAGAGAGAGGGCCCCGCGCGCCCCAGGCACGCACTGGGGGGGTTCTCGTTACATTAATCAAACACTTCACACTCGTCGAATGAGAGGTGCTTAATATTTTATCAAGATTTTTTTTTCTTTTTGCCTGTGTACCGTTTTTGTCCAAGCGAAACGGCAAAACAAGCCCGATGTAGTGAAGGCATCGGAAACAGGCGGATCGCTGCAAACGGTGTCGGCGGTGCCGCCTCACCCCGCCCCACCTCGCCCCCTGCGATAACGCGCTGCTAGCGATACCATCGGACTCGTGCGGGGTGGGGGCGGGGTGTACAGGCACACACGCTATTCGCAGCCATTCAGCTTCGCAGCAGGGGTACAAATTTGGGGGGGGGGGAGAAAGACAAGGGTGCTGAGAACGATCCTCCGGGACCGCAGCCCGAGGAGTACGGCTAGTTGTGTTGGCCCACTGTGCTCTGTGTGTGTGTGTGTGTGTGTGTGTGTGTGTGTGTGTGTGTGTGTGTGTGTGTGTGTGTGTGTGTGTGTGTGTGGCGACATGCAACAGCGGGAGGCGTGGCTGGCGTCCGCGAGGATCTTGACCCCAATAGGGGCGCCGCGCCGCCACGCCACTCCTCTGCTTCCTCTGAACTGGTTGGCCCCGATGTCACGCCGAGGCACAGCGCCCCCACCGGAAGCACCCCCCCCCCCCCGGGGGCGTCCCGAGCCTACCACCCCTCTCTCCTGCGCCCCCTGACGCGCGCCGCAGCACCGCTTCAATGCAGGCCTCGTCTCCGAATTGCAATCCTGACCCGATGAACCAAACCATGCCCACGGCTCGCGCTGGGACTGCTCGATGGTCCAGCTTCCAGACCTACGCGTTAAAAATTTGAAAATAAAAATTGAATTTGCAGACTCTGAGGACGACAGAGCGGCTGGCCGAGGACGCCATGGCGCACGACGTGGCCACCACGCTGCGCAGCGAGCTGGCCGCGCTGCAGTACAAGCGGGACCGGCTGCTCGCGGAGGTAAGCAGGCAAGGTCGCGGGTTCAAAGCCCGACCTACCTCGATTTTTTTTTGTCGTACGGTGTTTTTAATTTGGGGTCTGGTGACTCTAGAACCAAGCCGCGACCCCAAATTATTTTTCCACGACCCAAAGTACGGTCGCGACCCCAAGGTTAGGTCGCGACAGAAATGCGAATATTTTTATTCATTTTTTTAATTCAATTTTTTTATACAATATTTTTATTTAGGTCGGTCAAAAATAGGTAGGTCTAGTTTTTGTCGGTCTACTTTAGGTAGGTCAAATAATATAGACCCTTTTCATTATTTAATTTTTTTTTTAATTTTTTTAATTTTTTTATTTTTTTGTATTGTCTGGCGTCGCCTCCACGCTGTTGCTCTTGCCCCACAGCTCCAGGACATGAAGGGACAGCTGCGGTGCCGCGAGCAGCGCGCCCTGGAGCTGCAGGTGGAGTCGGACCAGCTACGGGAGCAGGCCGCCCGCCAGAGCTCCGTCATCGCCTCGCTCAGGAAGCGGGTCCAGGTACCGGTCGCTGTCCCCCTCGCACCCCCGCGGCCCGGGCCGTGAGAGAGACAGAGCCACTCACTCCACCCCTCAGACGCAATAAACAAACGCACAAAACGGAACAAGACCCGGGTGGATTCGAACCCGCGACCTCTGGTCCCTAACAGGAGCTGGAGGAGCGCGAGCGCGCGGCGTCGTGCTCGCTGGGGCGGTCGGAGCTGGCGGTGCAGACGCTGCAGCGGGAGTCGCGGCAGGCGGCGGACCGCGTGGCGGAGCTGGAGAACAAACTGCGCCGCCTGGAGCTGGAGTGCCACGAGGAGGAGGGCCTCAAGGACGCCGCCAGGGGCGCGCTGTCCGACCTGGTGCGCAGGCTGGCCGCCGCGCTCGGCGCCGACCTGGCCGACTGCAGCCCCGAGGTGCTGCTGGTGCGCGCCGCCGAGCTGGTGCAGGTACCCACGCCGCAGAAGACGCGTTCCGAGCTCCAGAGTCGCTGAATCGGACTCGAACGCAACGTGTGACCCCACCAATGGATTCCTCGTTCGGAGAGCAATGCACCGGTGGGGTGACACGTTCGGTTCGAGTCCCGCCGTGTCTGACTGCGGTTCCTCCAGGAGGCGGGGCGCCTCCGCGCGCGCGCCGGCAACATGTGCGAGTCCCTGCAGAGCGCGGAGCAGGAGCTGCGGAGCTGCAGGGAGGCCCTGCAGCGCCAGCAGGCCGCGCACCTGTGCGAGATGGACCGGCTCAAGCAGGCAAGATCAAGGGGGAAAAACGAAAAAAAAAAAAAAAAACTTTTCTAGATTTATTTAAAAAAAAATTTTTAAAATTGTTTTTTTTTAATCGGGAAAGGAATTGTTTTTTTTTTTGTTTTTTTTTTTGTGTGGTCTGGAATGTTAACGCGCGTGGTGACCTAAACGCACCTTGCTCAGGACAAGGAGAGCGCGGAGCTGGCCCACCGCTGCACGGAGCGCGAGCTGTGCGAGGTCCGCGAGAAGCTGGCCGTCACCAGTCGCTCCCTCAGCGCCTGCAACACGAGCTGCGCGCAGCAGGAGTCCGCCATCTGCTCGCTGCGAGGTGAGTCACACTGCACACTGGGCCCGGACGGGTTCTCAGCTCCACAGCCGCTAAATGGGACTCGAACCGAACGTGTGACCCCACCGATGGATTGCTCTCCGAACGAGGGATCCATTGGTGGGGTCACACGATCGGTTCGAGTCCTAATTAGCGACCCTGGAGCTCAAAACGCGTCTTGAGTGTTGGCCGCCTGCGCCGTTCTTCACTGTGCACCGGCGACTCTGGCCGTCTGCTCGCAGAGGAGGTGAAGGTCCGCGAGGAGAAGTGGCTGCGGCTGCAGAACGAACTGCGCCACCTGCTGGAGTCCCTCGCCATCATGGTGAGCTCGCCCAGCCGCTTCGTCGAGTCCTCGGAGGGCTGCATCAAGGAGCGCATCCGGGAGATCCTCTCCGACAACAAGGACCTCGTCGTGGTGAGCCAGCCGCTTGACTTGCTTTCAGCCCCAGAGTCGCTAAATGGGACTCGAACCGAACGTGTGACCCCACCAATGGATTGCTCTCCGAACGAGGAAGCCATTGGTGGGGGTCACACGTTCGGTTCGAGCACTGTTTAGCTCAAAGCGTCTAGAGTTTTGGCCGGCCGCGCGGGGACTCGAACCAGCGACCTCTGCAGCAGGTGGACACGCTGCGCGAGAAGGCGTGCGGCCTGCAGCAGCAGCTGGGGCGGCAGTCCGAGATCGCCGAGTCGTCGTCGTGCCGCGCGCGCGTCCTGGAGGAGGACAAGGCCATCCTGGAGTCCAGGCTGCACAAGGCAGAGAGCGACCTCACCGCCTGCGACGTGGCCAGGGACGCGCTGCGTAGGGACAAGTGCACGGTGGGCTGCCTGCCAAGACAGAGACCTCACGATGGTGTTGCTGCCAAGTGGTTTGACGTGCGGGCTTGCCTCGGCAGTTCATGGAGTTCCTGGACCGCCTGGGCAGGGCGCTCAACATGGAGGAGGTCTCCAAGGACATCGGCGTGGACATGCACACCGAGGCGCTGCTGGTGCGCGCCGACCAGCTGGCGAGGCTGGAGAGCGACAAGATGGTGGACAAGGTGAGGGAGGAGCACAGTGAGCCACACAAAAAAAAAAAAAAAAAACTTTTTGAATAAAAAAAAACTTCTTTTTTTTTGAGAAAAATTTTCTTGAACCAAACTTTTTTTCTCGTATAAAGAAAAATTTTCTTGTATCAAGATTTTTTTCTTAAAAAAAAACAACAAAAAAAAATCAAGAGACCGTTTTTTTTGGGTGCAGAGGGAAGTCCCGAGACGCTCTCACTCCTCACTTTCTACTTTCGCCCCGCGCCTCTCTGCCCTGTTGTCCCCCTTTCCCCTCCGTTTCCGGCTCGTCCCTGCTAAGTGGTGTGTTGGTCGCAGCTGCTGTTGAGTGGGACTCTGCCCCGACTGCGGCGGCCGCGCTCGCCCCGGGACTCCCCCGGCAAGGAAGTAAGGCTGGCCGATCAGGCGGAACTAGAGGGTAGTCAGAATCAGCTCAAAATGACGTCGAAACGGACCCCCATGCTGAGGTCACGTTGACATCATTTCGACTTTTCTGTTATCACTGGGCATGTTTTCGTCTTCTTTTCCATAGTTTGGTAGCAGTCACTGCCCGCAAGGCACCATCAAGGCCGCTACCGCATGCGACGTTAAGCCACTGATCTAAATAAAGCGCCAACTCTCGGAAACTTGAAACCAACACTGTCCGTAGGGGACACACCCTGAATCATATTCTCGCAAATTTCTGTCTTTGTTGAGTTTAAAATAGCATTTCGTGCGAGTTCTTGGGGACTCGTTGGAATCCTTCTAACGCTAACCTGTCACAGCTGCCTTTAGTTGAGCCATCGCTCACCACGCTCACCTAGCGCTAGGCGTGCCGCCTAACCCGACCTAACCTAACACGCTGGCTTGCAGACGGCCGCCGTGTACCAGCTGCAGCGGCGGGTGCGCACGCTCCGCGAGCAGCTGCAGCGGCGCGACCTGCACCTGGACCTGCTGCGCCGCAAGCTGGCCCTGCAGGTGGACAGCTGTCGCGCGCGCGCCATCGTCGAGTCGGAGCGCGATGAGATCGCCCTCAGGCAAGCCAATTTTTTTTCAACTTCAAAAAAATTTAAAAAAAATTAACTTTTTAAATATTTTTTTTTTTTGCAAAAAACAAATTTGTAAACAAAAATTTTTGCCAAAAAAAGTGTAAAAAAATATTTTTAACCTTAAGAAAAATTTTTCTTTACTGTTTTTTTCCAAAGGGCCAAGAAGCTCCAGAAGAAGACGGAGTGTCTGCAGCTGCAGCTGGCCGAGGCGCGCACGCTCAACAGGGACCTCAAGGCGCAGCTGGCCGACGCGGCCGACTGCAAGGTAGATGTGTAGCTGGCGCCTGCCGCGCGTCGGGTAGGCCGGCCCGCAACACACCGGTGTGCTACAGCACAGCCTACCTGCCAGGCGGCCGGGCAACACCTTAACAGAGTTCCGATGGGCTGCAGATCACGGCGCTGGAGCGGGCGCGGCGCATCGAGGAGCTGCAGAAGAGGCTGATGGACGCCGAGGTGGTGCGCACGCAGTACAACCGCAAGGTGAACATCCTCAAGGACCAGGTCCGCGCCACGGCGCAGTCCGCGAACCAGGAGCGCTCGCTGAGCGACCACCAGGCGCAGCTGCTGCGGGAGGACCTGGCCGCCGCCAAGACGGCGCTGTCGGAGGCGGCGCGCAAGGAGACCCAGCTGGAGAGCTTCCGCGGCTCGGCGAGCAAGCTGCTGGGCGTGGAGCTGCCCGCCACGGACTACGAGATCCTGGCGCGGCTGCAGAAGCTGGTGGCCGCGCACCGGGACTTCACGCTCGTGTCGCGGCGCTGGGACCACCACGACCCGCTGGCCCTGCCCGTGCCGCTGCCCTGCACGCCGCCGCCGCCGAGACCGCTGTCGCCGCCCAGGTCCGCGCGCTGCGCCCTGGCGGCCGCGGCCGCCGACGAGGCGGACCTGCACTCCATGCTCGACGAGATCGACGACATCAACGGCATCTTCAACAAGCGGCCGCACCGCCTGGCCTCGTGAGGGCCCACGCCGCAGTGGGTCCGAAGACCGTTGAGGCGGACAAAAGACGCCTTTTGGGCTCCAGAGTCGCTAAATGGGACTCGAATCGGACGAGCACCGATGGATTGCTCTCCAAACGAAGAATCCATTGGTGGGGTCACACGTTCGATTCGAGTCCCATTTAGCGACTCGGGAGTTCAAAACGTGTCCGGGATTTTGGCCGAAAAACTGAGGGATGTATCGGACATTAAAAACAGTTGCGAGCATTGTAGAATGTATTTATTGTGCAATCCACAAGTTACTTTACAGAAGAACGAAAAATTGTAACCGGAGATTAAAAGATTTTGTAATGGATAAAACAACTTTTTAAGTGGAAACAAAATTTTAACATAGCAAAAGGACCTTAAGTATAGTTAGTGTTTGAACCCAAAAGATAGTAAAGAAAACAGAAATACAATTCAAAAGCATTGATCAAGACAAAAATTCTTGACTGATTTTCTACTTTATAGAAAATGGTCTTCTGTGGATAGGGGGATATACATTAAAACACAAGCAGAGTTCTATCAAAAAGGCCCAACTGAATTACAATTCCACCACCCTTCTCAGTCAAACACCACTAAAACATTAATATAGAAGTACATGACTAAAAACTTGAAAAGCATTTCTAAACATTCAACATGTTTCAAGATGATTGATTCTAAAGTTAAACCAGATCACATAATTTCAAGGCTTCAGCCATTGATGAAACAGCAAGCCATAGGCATGCTTAATATTGGTTATGTAATGATTGCTTCATAACATTGCTCATGAATGACTGAAGCCTAAAATCACAGACATCCACACCAAAAATATTCCATCAGTTCACAAAAAAAAAAGTTTGATTTGCTAGTTATACATGAAGCAAACCAAACAAGCACAGGGATTCAACAGGTACATACATACACATCATACAAAGACACACAAAAAAAAAGATAAAAAGGAAAGTTGTGGAGTTTCACATGGAAGTAAGGTTCTCTCAAAACTCCAAAAAGCTGGAAGATGCCAAAATAGGTGAAGTAACACAAAACTTTCATCAAGAGTTTCAGGAACAAAAACAAAAATGCATATTTCTGAAGAATCAAACATTAAACTTGTCACAAGTTTTCAATTTATTAACGGCAGTTAGAAGGCAATTCAACATGAGCACGTTTGCGTGGCATTTGGCTGAAGAATTCTCGGATGTCTTCTTCTCGCACAACCTTTTTGTTTTCAGCAAACTTCTGAAGATACTCTTTCAATCGTTCTTTCATGTCATTGTAACCTGAAACAGGTAAAAAAAAAGTTTGAACCCTTCTGCACACACACCCATGTCCTATGTTGGCAACATAAATAAAGCTAATATCTCAAGAAAATCAAAAGACAATGAAAAGGATGGTTTTTTTGTGTGATTTCTAAAAAACAATCAAAGAATAACATACCATGAATAGCCTCAATTTGAGCAGTACGATCCAGTTGGGAAAGTGCATGCATTGCATGGTCATATTGGGAGTTTCCTTGACCACTTGCACTTTTGGCCTTGCCTTGTTCTTCGTAAAACTGAACAGTATCTTGCAAGTCAGTTAGATACAGCACCTCTTCAGATTCATATTTTTCCTGAACATGCACAGAAAGTTACTCAGACTTGGTAACACCAACAACATGCAAGCAACAAAGACAGGACATTTTTATCTCACCAGGCACTTGTGACATGTGCAGAGTTGCTTGCGCCACCCTTCTGGCCAGAATGTTGCACCCTTATGCTGCTCCACTGGCTTCAATGTTGACAAAATGCATTCTAAGAGCAACCGAGACAAATAAGGTACACAAAAGGGAATGTAAATACGAAAAAGTATTAGATGAATACTGTACTCAGCTTACCTTTGTCATTGCTTTGGGTGGTGGGAGTTTCTCCATTGTTCTAGAACAACACCAAAAATAATTAAGCCAGGAAGGAAAGGGAATGCGAAGGTGACTGAATTATGGTACCTTACCTTCTGAGGAGATGAAGTGCTAGGTTCACCTGCAGAGGTGGTTGGAGCACTGGGGGTGGAAGGAGTTCCAGAACTCTCTGAAGCAGCTGTACTCTGGGGTGTCACTTCTACATTCACCTCTGTTTCAGCAGTCCCAGGAGTAGCTTTAGTTACTGCCATTTAAAAAAAAAAAAAATTAAAGTAGGACCGTTAAATAATGTGTCGCTTTTTGAGATAAACAGGATTTCTTAGGAGGTACAATAAACTTACAACACAGCCCGGCGTAGTTCCACAAGAATGAATGTTGGCCCATGCAGGATCCACAGATCATTTCACCATAATCACTTGGGATGAACTTTTGGGTCCCAAGGTGCTGATAAAAAGAATAATAGAAGAACAGAGCAATTGAATCATCTGGTGAGGGGGACGATACAGGTGCAGGGTACAGCGGCAAGCAAACTTACTCGACCATGATACCAATCTTCACAAATTATGCACTGAATCATTTCATCATCGACTGGATCCTCAGAGTCAGGATAAGGTCTGTGGCAGGTACAGTAAACACCAGTGAAGTTCTGGTTATACTTATTCTTTTCATTTAGATCCTTCACCTGTTTTGAGAAAATAACACACAAACCATGACCTTAGTCTACCACATTTGAATCTTGCCACAGATAACAAATTTCAGAACAGGAGATAATTAACGGACCGGCTCCAGGTGACACTTGTTTCCTCCGAACAGGGTGTTGCCACAATCACAACGGAAGTTCCTGAATGTTGGGAGAAAAGCCCATCAATGGCAGTCAAAACTTTCGCGTGTAAGGATTGGGGAAATGAATCCACCTAAGGAAAATATTACACTTACCGCTTGGTGTACAATTCGACAAGCTCATGACCCTCATGGCACGAATAACTGCAAGCCAGGCATATGCCACCCTGCTTTTTCTCAGAATCGGCTGGGATGCAAGTGGTGCAGGCATAGAGTGCTTGACGTCGCACATATCCCTGTAACAAGCAAAACATTGTTCCTGAATAGCGAGTCAGAACACGACAAATTTTGAATAAAAAGGTCTTAACATAATGTTAATAAAAACAGAAAATTGGGAAAACAACAACGACAATCGCTAAAAGAATCCGTGAGGAGACAACATTGAACAACTACAGACTCCCAACACCTACTCGACAGGTTAGGTCTGCTGTCAAACAAATGTCAGCGATCTTGTAAACGAAGATGGGAGTTCACGAGACGATAAAGTCATAATTGGCATTGCATTATCCGTACATCCAACGGTAACTACCAGTTTACCTGAGGGTAGGTGCAGTTCTGGGGGTCGGAGCCTCCGAGCACAGCATTGGCGTCTTCCTCCAGCTCATTTTCCTCTTTGAGCACATCAACCATGGTGATGGCATTGTTTTCATCGTCCTCTACATCGGCCCCGTTCCGCACATTTTCTTCACTTGTAGATTTCTCCGCCATTGTGCCGAAATTTGTTGAAAATTGGACTGGACGTCAGACGGCTGGTTTCCTTGACAGTTTTCGACAGGAGTGATCGAATCGAATCGTTTTGTCCCGCCGAAATTCCCGCGCAGAGATCGATCCATCGATCAGTCGTATTCTATGAGAAATTAGCTGCTCACAAGTATGAGAAACTTTGACCCGGCAGAGGAACCGGAAACCGTCGGAGCTTTATTCTTCTCACCGAGTAATGGTGTGTTGAGTAGCATCGTTGTCCCAGTCTGTCCGGTTCAGCGCTGATTGCCGTGTTGCATTAACTCGACCGGATCAAAATGGTACGTTTTGTGCAAGTTTACAATGCTTTGCGGCTTTATTTGCATCGATTTGAGATCTGAGTTCCCTACTTCGCCCTTGAGAAAGCTGGCAAATGCCGCCACGTGTTTTCTAACCTCTGACAGCACACGTGAGACAATCTGTTTACACCCGTTTTTCCACCTGTTTCAGAGTACCGCAGCTTACAAGGATCCCGAAAAGCCGGTGGAGCAGGCCCTGATCCACAGGATCAGAATCACCCTGACCTCCAGGAATGTGCGCAGCTTGGAGAAGGGTGAGTTTGACGCGCCCGGGTTCGACTCCCGGCGCCCGGCGATCTTTGACCGCCTTGGGCTCTGTGCGTAGCCACTAGCGGCTCTATTCGCTACTTCGATCTGGAGCTAGCCCAATTTTTATTCGCCTTCTTAAATTTTCTAGACCGTTTGATTCAAATTTCAATATTTATTGCTGGCTTGTCATGCTTTAGCCTCCCTCTCACTTTATACGATTGGTGAGGGTTCAGTTGCCAATGGCCTTGTGTTCCCTGTTCCAGTGTGCACTGACTTGATCAACGGTGCTAAGAAGCAGAAGCTCCGAGTCAAGGGACCAGTACGCATGCCCACCAAAATTCTCCGCATCACCACCAGGAAGACACCTTGCGGTGAAGGTTCCAAGACCTGGGATCGTTTCCAGGTATGTCCTGTTTCTCTCAAATTTTATCAGACTCCAGTGCACAGAATTGGGAGTTAACATTGGGATCCTTTCAATTTCAGATGAGGATTCACAAGCGTGTGATTGACCTCCACAGCCCGTCTGAAATTGTGAAGCAGATCACATCCATCAGCATTGAACCTGGTGTAGAGGTTGAGGTTACCATCGCTGACTCGTAAGCTGTAACAACTGTACCTGTTTTTTTTATTCATATTGAATAAAAAGGGAGATGCATTTCTATTTAAATGAATTATTTGACCAATCATAGTTTGTCCATTCCAAAATTAAAGGTTGGACCACAATTTTTCATTGTGTGGGACTGGGTGTTCAATCAACTCAGAGTTTCAACAAGTAGCTTTTATTCACTAGTTTAAGTAACTACATTTACTTTAAATTTTGCAAGCATATCATAGATCATATCACAGCCTAAGCACTCAATTACAAGTGCGACCATGCTCACATTCTTCAGGGCTTCAACCCTAGTCGCTCGTAAATGAGTGGCTACAAATCTACACTGTATTGAATAATGCAGTGGAAGTACCTTTTCTAAAGTCAATAGTACCTATCATGAGCAAGATTAAAGAAATATCACAATTATTTACAAATGTTTCTACACTGGGGTAAAACATGATCAATAAACAAAATACAAGAATAAATATTTTAAGTCTTACAACTATCTTACTTCTATCTTATAAACAAACTCAAAGCAACAACAAATTTTGCATGAAACAAGAATTTAAGAATGTTTAAATAGTCTCATCCTGGAGGCCTTTATTTTTTTTTTAAATTCAGTAATTCCCTGTAGCAGCAGTAACATGAGGTTCAGTCATATCAGTGCCACATAATTTGATTTTAAATTCCTTCAGCCTCTGAATAAATGGCAAGAGTCAAAATTTTGAATTTATCCAAAGCCATGTTAAAACTTCACTGAACCTTTAGCTTTTGAGGTTCTTGGTGTGCTCCAACAGTCTTGTTAATAGCTTGCTGCTTCTTATGCTGGCTTATAGCATTCTTCACATTTTGAGCAGGCATCTCAAACAAAAGAGCTAGGAGGGCTGATGCCATGAAAATAGCTATAGTTTCTTTCATATTGAACTGTAACAAAACAGTAGTATTTTGGTTGAAGTCCTATAAATTCAGATCAAGTTTACTTGTAATTTTGCAAGTGGTACTCACCATTATGAACAAGCTGTACTGAATAGGAGCTTTGGTGAGCCCAACATTGTAGAAAAATACTGGGAATTGAGTGAGGTAGAGAGCATAAGATAATCTTGTGCAGACAAGAAATCCATGCCAAGAAAAGAAACGTCCAACAGAACCTGATTGAAAATAAAATTATTAGTGAAGAGCATGACCATAAAGACACTTCGTAACTCTCTGAACAAAAACTTGCCTCCTTTGCCTATATATGAAGTAAATATGATCCAACCGAACAGGAAGCACCAAGTGATAGGTGCAAAAGCCGCATAATTTGCGGCATGAATGGCTTCATACTTGTACCCAACTATTCCCATGAAAGATGGACTTACAACTGATAAATAGAGGCATATAAGAGCCAAAGTCCAGCCCAAGGTCAAGTGAGACTGAAGAAACAAAATAATTAAAAAACCTGTTCTTAGAAAATTATGCTCAAAATGTTAAAGCAGAATTTTTGGTCATATTTTGAATACCTGTTTTAACTTGAAGTCCCGACCACAATGGCGCAATATATAGCCAAGGGAAACCCCCATAAGGTACACAGTGAGGCGATGTGTTGGCATGACATAGGATAGATCCGCAGTTCTGAACATTTGTGAAACCCTAGAAGAGTAAAGAAGACAGTTTACAAATCCATCTAAGTAAAGAAATTTGATGTAGGGTAGCAGTGGTTAAGGAACTTACGAAGATCCAAAGTACACAAAGAAGCTCAGTTCATGGAAATATGTGTAGTAAAAGCGGAGCATTGTTGAAATTACGGCAATTGCTCCCAAAATGGCAAAGCCTCGCTTGGGCTTTGACCAGAGAATCCACACAAACAGGGGGGAAATTAAAAACAATTGTGTGTCAATTCCAACATGGTGAGTATGAGTCAAGCACTGCAGAGAAAAATGGATTTTAATTAATTGTAAATGCAACAGGTATGTCAAAATTTTTTGAATTCAATGTCTTACCATCTTTTCAAAACCAAACCAGTTGTGAATAAAGAGAAGGTTTCTCCACCAGTACTGTTTGCAAATGTCAGAGTGAGACTTGATCACTAAATTCCAGAGTGGGCCAGATCCTAGCCAAGGAAGTACAAAGGTGCAGAACAGAATCAGACCTGCCAAAGAGGGAACCAATCTGGAACAGAAGTCGAGCGAGATAAGTTCCTGTGGAGATCAAGTACAAATATTATGCTGATCATTCTGATGCATGATTGGTTGACTACCTAATTAATCGATTTTTGAGCTCTTGTAGCATTTTGATTTCTTGTCCACGCTCCAGCTTCTTCACGTAAGAGTAAGATGTCAGCAGCCCACTTAGCATTATGAAGGGATCCGTGTACAGGCTGGCTGCACGAGCTATAGTTGTCCACTGTTGACCAATACCCTAAAACAGTCAACAACCCAGGATTATAAAAAAGGAACTCTTTTAAAAACACAAACTAAAAATTTAATGAGGAATATTTATTTGATATTTTCTTTGAACGCCTATGTAGTCATTTATCCAAAAATTGGAGTGAAACCGTACCTCGCTCATCTCTGTGCGGTTGCTGTAGCCGTTGTAGAAAACGGACATGGACTTGTGGCAGAGGAGGAGCATCATGGCGTTGAAGAAGCGGATGCCGTGCACGCTCTCGAGGTCGTCGGCCGCCCTCCTGGTGGACACCAGCGCGGCCCAGTTCTTGGGCAGCGAGAAGGCGAGCAGCAGGTCCCTGGCCAGGCCCTTCTTGTCCTTGGCCTCGTCCTTGGCCGGCGCCGCGCCCTCCGCCGGCCTGGAGTACACGTCGTAGACGGAGGCCGCCACGGCCAGGAGCACCACCGCGCCGAAGAAAGCGCTGTAACCGGATTTTCGGGTTGGGTCGTGGGTTCAAAGCCACCCAACGGCAACCTTTTTTTTTTTTTTTTTTTTAAATAATAATTTTGGCGTGGGCTTTTGGGTTAGGTCGTAGGTTCAAATCCACCCAGCAGCAACTTTTTTTTTTTTTTTTTAATGATTTTGTCGGGCTGACCTTGCGATGAGTGAGCTGGTGGGCATGCTGGCCCAGGGCCGGTGCACCTGGCACATGTCCTGATCGACGCGCACGCGCAGCGCGACGCCCGTGCTGGCCGTCAGCTCGCGGCTCCAGGCGTCCACCTGCAGCGCCACGTCGCCGGCGGAGCACGTCGCGGGCACGCACACGCCCCAGTTGATGGTGGAGAAGCGCGGCACGCGGTGGCCCGGCTGCAACCAGGGGGAGCGTCAGGCCCACTGTGCGCCGCGGTGCCAGGCAAGCCCGCCGCGCGGCCGGCGGATGGGTTGCCTGCCCAGGCGGGCGGATACTCACGTCCTCGAAGTTGCTCTTGAAGGCGTGGTGCGAGTAGACGCCGTCGTAGATGGCGGCCAGCACGGGGTGCGTGTGCTGCTCCTGACGCAGCAACAGCTGCAGGTAGGCGACGCAGTGCTGGCCCCGCACCTCGCCGTCGGGGCTGCGCACGGACAGGCACTGGTGGAAGTCGCCCATCTGGTTGACGTTGCCGTTGAGGATGCCGGAGGGCAGCTTGGCGGAGGCGTCGTGCACTGTGGAGGCAGGAGAGCAGCGTCAGGTTGTGTCAGCCTGCCAGGGCAGGCCTGCCCGTAACGCGGCCGCGCGCCGCGGGCGGCCTATCCTCGCTCTGGCAGGCGGCCTTGGCTCCTCACAGCGCATCAACCTCCAGCGTGCGTCACTGACACCGAGAAGACCGAAGCGTTCCGCGGTGCGGCCAGCCGAGAAGCGAGCGTCGCTCTGTCTCTCTCGCACTCACGGGGCTCGCCGTACGGGTGCGAGAGAGACAGATCCGCCGTCCTGAGCCGCGCTCGGCAGCGGATGCGACCAAGGCCCTCCGAAGTCCGACCCCGTCATCGGCGAAGTGACCAGGATGCCGGTTCCGGGTCGGCCCCTGTGACAGTCTCGCGTGGCGGCGTGGGCGCACCCAGCAGGCGCTCTCTCTCTCTCTCTCTCTCTCTCTCTCTCTCTCTCTCTCTCTCTCTCTCTCTCTCTCTCTCTCTCTCTCTCTCTCTCGCCGCGGAATGCCCTGCCTGATGATCCGCTCGCTCCAACAGGTGGCGCGCATTGGCTGCTTCTCCGACGGTCATTGTTCTGTCATGCTGTCAGGAGCCGTGTAAACAGACGCCACACCATTGTGCGCGTGCCGCCCCGCCCCGCCCCACCCCGCCACGCCCCGCCTTGCCACGCCCCGCTGATGCCCCTTAAGTTTTTTTTTGCTTTATTTTTCTACACCCGCCGGGCCAACCGGAGGCGTTTCTACAGAGAGGCCGATGGTGCGGCGCGGTGCGGCGGCACGCAAGGGATGCAGCCAAGGTATGCATGTTGAACTTGGAATGCAGCGGCGCAGGGCGTACAGAGCACACTGCTCGTTCGGATTCACGGCGTCGTCTCTCTCTCTCGCTCTCTCTCTCTCTCTCTCTCTCTCTCTCTCTCTCTCTCTCTCTCTCTCTCTCTCTCTCTCTCTCTCTCTCTCTCTCTCTCTCTCTCTCCAGGGAGTCCTACACCGAACCTCTGTTGCGAAACAGGAATCCGTCGGCCCCCGTGGTTCGCCCGTTTCCTTCCCCGGGGCGGCGGATGCATTTCGGCGAACCACAGTAATCAGAGCCCCGGGAGCGAAGCGGCGACTATCGACGCATCGAACACCGCAATCGTGTGGAAAGAGGACGGGAGTCTGGCCGGCGAGTGGGACACACCGACAGACACGTTTTTCCGGGCCGCTGCTCCGCTGCTTTGCATCGCGCCGTTTGTTTACTTGGTTGGGAAGGTTGACGTGTTGCGACAGCGATCCGACTTCTCGAGAGGTCATTCCCACCCATGCGGGCGGGTGGGCCGGACTTCGACGCGGACCGAGAATTTTCGGCTTTTTCTGCAAAACGGGTGGGCTTGATGACTCTGTGACCAACACCGCGCCCTCCTCCGAGGCCAGCCTGCCAGCTCGCCTGTCTGCCTGGCTGCCCGCCGACGAGGAGGATCATCCCAATAATATGAAGGGCGCCCACTCCGCGCGACACCGAGCGATTGTCACGCCCCATGAGCGCGACAGAGACAGAGCGGCGGAGCGATCCTGCGGCGCGGAATGCCGGCCAAATAAAAAAGACCCAACTGGCGAGGTAGGCCCGTGCAGTTGGGTCCTTCCTCGAGGACGCTCGGCCGCCGTCTGGATGCCACCGCCCTTCGCGCCTACACCGACCGGGCCGGGCCGGGCCGGCAGGTCTGTGTGCCGGGGAGCATATACCGAAGACGCGCCTCGTTCGACGAATCATCGTCGGGGACCTCCAGTCCAGCAGGCCAGACGTCGTTGAGAGAGAGAGAGAGAGAGAGAGAGAGAGAGACAGAGACGAACAGTGCGCGGAATCGGTGTGCAGCCGCCAGGGCCGCGACGCGACGGACTTTTATTTTGTCATCCAAGTCATTGGTCGGACCGTCTGCGGTGCCAGCGGCAAGGTGTAGGCGGCGGCGTCTCGAGACGTCCTCGCGGCCGGCCGTCTGCAGGCCGTCTGCAGGCCGTCTGCGAACACTGCTCTCATCGCTCTGTCTCTCTCGCACTCACCGGCCGCCCCGGCCGCGCCGTGCGAGAGAGACCGTCGGTGTGCTTGCTCGAGGTGGGGGCGGATGGGGGCCGCCAGGGACCACCGCGGCGGTGGCCAAACGTAACGAGGAGCCCGGCGGGGCGGGGCGGGGCGGGGCTCGCGGCACGCCCCGATGCAGCAGGTGTCTTGTTTTTTTTTTTTTTGCGGTTTCTTATGCCTGACGCATCGCAAAAAGAAATCAACAACACCGAACTAAAGAGACTGTCCCCAGAACTAAGTGCATTTCACAGCTTCCTCGTACGTGCGTGACTGGCTCTGGAACGCGCCTGGAATCCGTCAGGCACGGCATTCTCAGACAGAGGTGACAATTGTCACCCTGGGGAAAATAGTGCAAAATAATACAATTTGTTGAAACAGCTGGTGTAGCTGCCGGCGAAAAATTAGTAATTTCAATTTATTTGTTTAAAAATGTTCCAAGGACCATTTTAACTTGACTAGGGAATAAATAAAATCTCACTTGATACAACTTAATTTTTTTTTCGAGAGCACGAAAGACACTTGGCGGTCGTGCGACATATTTAAGACCCCCGTAGACGCCCTGGTTCAGTTCTCGACTAGAGACAATTTAGCACACGGCGCGTTAATTTGTCGTCTGGCAGCGCTCGCGCCGGGTAGGGAGGGGGGGGGGGGGCTGGCGGTCAGTGGCAGCAGCTAACTGGAGCGGCGCACACACTCACACACACACACACACTGGTGATGTAAGACTTGTCCGTGAACTTGCTGAGTCTCCGCCGCGTCGGCGGCGCAGCGAAGGAAGCCCTGAAGGCCCTCGGCAAACTAGCCGCCGGATTTCCCAAATTAATGAAAACCATAAGATAAAAATATTTAAAAAAAAAAACAAAAAAAAACACTCTGTTTCTCTCGCTGCGGAACGCCCCACGGGTGCGAGAGAGACAGAGCGACGGGGTCAGCCTGCGTGCGGCTGCTCCTTGAAAAAAAAAATTAAAAATGGACGGAGCGCTGTTGTAACACACAACGATGACTTTGACGCGGCGCTGGCGTGTGCTGCATTGGCGTGGCCTGCACACTCATTCCGAGAGCCGTCGCTCTGTCTCTCTCGCACCCGTCCGGGACGCCCCACGAGTGCGAGAGAGACAGCCTGCCTCGGTGTGGTGCCGATGGCGCGACAAGTTAAGTGTAACGACTGCTGCCGTGCGCAAGGCGGTCCGGTGCCACATGCATATGGGCCTTTCACTGGATTCGCGCGTCGAAGCGTCAGCGGTCCTTGTCGCTCTGTCTCTCTCGCACCCGTGAGGGACACGCTGCGGGTGCGAGAGAGACAGAGGCGCCGTTTCGGAGGGAGCCTGCAAGCACCGTGTGGCGTGTTTTCCCGCCGTTTGGACGCCACTGTTTTGACTTGATTCGTTTTCTTCCTAATCAAGTCTCCCTCCCTTGGGTCGTTGCCATGCCAACCTGCTCGCCTTCCAATGCTTCCTCTGGACGGTCTGCGACAGGCTAGGCCTTTATAACAGCATTCCCCAGAGGCGCACGGGGAGCACTGACCCTCTGTTCTCGCCTCGCCGCCCATGCCTGTCACGTTCCTCTGACATTAATGTGCGTGTGCCAGTTCACAGACTGCGAGTGTGTTTGGTCGGGTCCATTTTAAACACGTTTCAGCCGATCTCTTCCCAAGAAAGGCGGCGACACGAAATTTTTGCTAGGCCATTTACTGACATTATCGAAACTGTGTGAAACCAAAGTGAACTGTAGGCTGGGTGTTCAGTTTGCGAGTTTTTCCTCTGTTGGCAAGTGGACTTACTCTGGAAGGCCCAGTAGGCCAGGTCGGCGAGCTCGCGGACGAAGCGTTCGCTCTGGTTCCTGCAGCCCTCGGACACGCCGGGCACCAGGGGCACGAAGACCGGCGAGGCGCTCAGCAGGCGCTGCGCCAGCACCCGCTGCGGCTCGTTGTCTGCAACCAAACGCATGTCGTCAAACTTTCAAACGCGAAAATCAAAATCGTTTCCATCACCTTTGGGGCAACGCTGCTCTCAAATCGCACTAGAGGGCATCCATAATGGACGCCAAAAGACCCCAGGGGTGGAGGTTCTTTATTTGCTGTCTCTTTGTGTCTTAGTGTCGTTTTGACCTGGTGGGTGCGTTCGTCAAGGCGTGCTCGATTGGCTCGCGGGCCGCGTCCGGGGAACGCCTTCGCGCGGCGGGTTGGTGGTTCAACGCGCCTCCTCGGACGCGGCCGACGCCGGGCCGCGTGGGCCCAGGCCGCCCAGGCCACCCAGGCCACCCAGGCCACCAAGAATGCAAATCGCCTCACTGCAAACACGCGTGTCGCGTCAACAGTGTCATCACTGCACTGCATACTGCACCATCATCATCATATCATCATCATCCTCCTATCATCATCATCATCATCATCATCATCATCATCATCATCCTATCATCATCATCATCATCATCATCATCATCATCATCCTATCATCATCATCATCATCATCATCATCATCATCATCATCATCATCATCATCATCATCATCATCATCATCATCATCATCATCATCATCATCATCATCATCGTCGTCTTCACCATCATCGCCACGGTCACCACCAGCGGCATCACCCAGTCCGTTCGTTCGACGGGCAGCCCCGTGTCGCAATGGTGGGAGTCACTATCTCGGCCACTCCAAGACACCCACAGACAGGCCGGCACCCGCTTGCTGGTCCACTGTGGCCGCGAAGCCCCGAAAATGAGGAAACGGGCTTTTCGAGGGATTGATCTTTGGCTGCGAACGCGGCTTGCATTCTTAATGCTTGTCTCTGCCAGAAAAACCGGTTTATTCGATGCCTGTGTGTGCGTGCGTGTGTGCGTTTGCGCGCCCATGGATGTAGTATTTCTGTTCACGTGAGGCCAAAGAAACTATTTTCATGTCCCCGCGGTTGTGGTATGCAGCACACTGTGCTCATCGACTCCGATCTGTTTACATGGTGAGCGATGGAAGGCCAGCCCGGAGTCCTTTCTCGCGTTCATGACGGCACCGGGCAGTGGGCCAGCAGCAAGACTCATTTCTACCTACGTGCGAGCGTTCGACCACGCTCTAGGACCGGACGCGAAGCCCCCGCCCTTGGACTTTTTTTTTTCGCACGGACAGACAAAACACGCGTCCCTAGAGCGGATCCCGTGTGGGCACGCTCAGCAGCCTGCAGGTGCACGCCTCTGTCTCTCTCGCACCCCCACGCAGCGCCCCGTGTGTGCGAGAGAGACAGAGCGACGAAAGCGCTGCTTGTACCAAGTCGGCCAGCCTGCTGCACGAGGCGCTCTCCGAACTGGAAAAGTGGCCGGACGGGTCCGCGCGGTCGCGGCCTGGGCGAAACGGCCAACTAGACCAGCGTTATCGAGGCAGGCTCCACAGCCTGGCACACATTATTCCTAGAACAAACTAAAATGCCGTCGTCCGGTCCAATGTTCAAGATAAGCGGGATGACTACGACCGACACCGTTATTTTACGCGCCAGGTATTTTTCTCCTATTCGCACGTCATCGCTCATGCGAATAGTGTGGCAACGCGGCCGCTGCGCGCTGCACTTGTACGGACTGAAGGCAGCTAAAGGACCGACTGTCTGTGATTAATCTGCGGTCGGCGACCCGGCGGCATTGTTCTGCGAATAAGGCAGGGGCACAGCCACGCGTCGAGGGGGGGCGCGGAGGGCGAATAGTCACACCAGGGGATTGCCAATAATGTTTCAAACAGTGTATACCCCGGGGTACGCATCTTTCTTTTTTGGCGCCGCGTCGCCGCAGTGCCAAGGTCCGCGTCGAAGGCGGACAGGCAGGCGGAGTCGGAAACAGAGGCGTCAGGGTGCCGAGGGGAGGGGCGTGCGGATCTAGATCGGACAGCCTTGCGCGGTTCCGCGAAAACGCGCTCGCCACCTGGGATGGCTCGTGGGGCATTAAATAATCTCAAGAATACAACCCAAACAACGCCAATAAAATAAATATTTTTTTTTTTTTTTTTTTAAATTGGATTAATATATTTTTTTTAAACTGAATTCAGCTGCACTATAAATAGCAACTTTTGTTTTGAGAGTGTCTGTACGGCGCGGTTATTCCAGCTTTTGCTGCTGGCTGTCCGTCGCGGCGACCTCTGCGAGGCAGGAGGGGCCCTGGAGGGGCCCGGGTGGGACAGGACCGCATTGGTATTCGTCTCGTGGCGACGCTGCGAGGGCAAGGTGCTGGCCCTTGGCCGGCGGACACCGCCCGCCCCCCTTTTCCCCCGCCTTGACCGCCCCTTTCCTCTACAAGGCCCCCCTCCCCCTCCCACGCTCGGGGCCCGTTCACACTACGCCGAACGCGTGCGGCCATTGGGAATGACCTCATGATGACTTTCACTCATTGGCACCAAATGAGCGAGGCCTGAACGACACCCTATAAGAACCTCAGCAGCGCCAAATTAAAGGCGCGTGTACGCGTTTAGCCGCAAAAAAAATTGGCCTGTCGTAACAAAGTGTAATTAACATAGATAAGTTTATAAAGAAATTACTTATTCGTAATTTTACGAACTTTTTCTTCGTACAACAGACTAAATGTTTGTACCTTACACGATCAAAATACTTTCTTATCCGTGCGGTTCTCGCACTGCACCTGCACCATTAACCACCGGACGAGCCGCAGGTGTGGCACACTGTGTAGAAACGGCAAAAACAACAACAACAACAACAACAACAACAACAACAACACTCCGCCAGCGAGCGCGGCTTCGCATGCGACGTTATTTGAACGACCCGCCCTGGGGCCTGTAGGCTGCACAGCAAGCACTGCAGAGACGCACACCATTCAGCGTCAATAATGGCTTCCCGTCCAGCGAGTCTCACACTACAAGGAGAAGCAGAACAAGCGGAAAGAAAAGAAAACCGCCAAGAGCAACAGGATATGCATGCTGTTGTGCTGGAGCCTCGCTGCTGAGTTTCCGGACGGCGGAGCGATCGTGTCGCGCACCCGTCAATAAGTAGGCTGCTCCGACGCACTTCCCATTGGTTCCGCTATTTTCGGCTCGAGCTCGCCTGCCTCCAAATTGCAGGTGTGCTGCATCCGTTTTTATGGCGAACGCAAAGCAACTCGCGTGCGTCTGTCTGTCTGTCTGCCTGTCTGTCTGGGTGTCTGCGTCTTTCTAGTTGTCTCTGCGTTTGTCTGTCTGAGTAGATGGGTGTCGGTCCGTTTGTATTTTTTTAAATCATCTGACACTCTCCAGTGACGACTTGCTGTCAAAAAATTTCCAAATAAAAATACGGTCTATTTTTTTACGCGGGCCCAGTCATTTCGTCACGTGATTTTGGACTACCTGTCGAGACAGTCCCAGCAGTGAACGTGTTAACGGCCGTTGGTTGGAGTCGACGCGACGACCGCACGTGCGCGGCAGTGCAGTGCAGGCAGCCTACAATGGGCGGGTTGAAGTGATAACCGCAGCGCGTGAAAGCTGTGCCGCACCTGGCGGCAAATGCTCGCGCCACGCCGTGACCTTGGCTGCCGCCGCTGCCGCCGCCTGGCCTGTCTGCCCTCGCCGGACAGCAACGCACCGCCCGCGCCGCAGTGCAGCCAACGCTGCCCACGCTGCGCTCGCGTTGATTGATTTATTGGCTCATGGATTGATCCATTGAGTAGGTTAGGTTGATTAAGTTGGTAGGTTGGTTCATTGACTGCTTGGTTTGGTTGGTTGGTTGATCGATTCATCTTCTCATTGCTTTTTGAGCCAGCTGTGGTCTTGCTAAGCTGTGGCTGGTCATCAGGTGGTGGTGGTGGCGGTGAAGAAGAAGAAGAAGAAGAAGAAGAAGAAGAAGAAGAAGAAGAAGAATAAGAAGAAGAAGAAGAAGAAGAAGAAGAAGAAGAAGAAGAAGAAGAAGAAGGAAGAGGATGAGGAGGAGGAGGAGGAGGAGGAGGCGGAGGAGGAGGCGGAGGCGGGGGAGGAAGCGCTAAAGTAAGTAGACTGCACTTAGTTGCCTCAATGCCAAGGGCGCGGGGACGTCCAGCGCGTCATTGTTTTGGGCCGCTGCGTCCGGGAGGCAGGCCCTGCCTGGATCACGATCCGAAGCACGGCGGCGTCGTGCCGTAGTCGGCCTGCACGCCGCTTGCAGCACGGCCAAGGCCGGCCCGCCGCCTTTTGGGGTTATAAATCCGATTGTGTTCGTCGTGTTGCCCCTCGGCAACGACGTCGCTCTGTCTCCCTCGCACACCCAGGAAACGGCCTGCAGAGAGAGAGACGGAGCTACGAAAGCACTGATCGGCATCATCGACCCGCTGAACCCGGCAGAAAAGCAGAGTGCGTAAGGTTGGCAACAATCACCGGCACCCGCGCCGCCTAGCGGTCTTTACCTGCACCACTACCTGTCTACCGTCAATTAGTCAAGTGGGAAGTAATGAAGAGTCAACATCTAATCTCTCTCTCTCTCCAAGATAATCCGAGAAACTTTTCCGCGCCACTTTTCGGGAAGTTAAAAAGAAAGAAGAGTCACCGTGATCAAGCACAATGCCTCGGACACAGTGGCAAATTTTATGCGTTCAGTTTCTCATCCTCCGCTCTACGTAGCGAAAGAACGCGAAGTATGCCAGCATGCTTATGCAATGTCAAAACAATCAGCAGGCACCTTTTTAGCAGATGATACCTTCACACTTTTTTTTCTTCTTCATGAAACACACAAGTTAGCTGATTCCGCCGTGCTGTTTGCCGAGGATTACGGTAAAGCACTGCTGCCGACCTCTCGCATTGACGTCATCCGACTGTCGGGTCTTTGTATTGTATCTTTCAGTGACTTAAAAAAAAACTGCATTTTTTTTTCATTATACTTGTGTCGCTGAAGACACGCTGAAATTTACTTGTTTTTTTGATGCGGTAGGCGTACCGTTACGACTGGGCGTGAACAGTGGTGATTTTGCCGTACACAGAGAAGAGGCGATCTGACCGCAGCCATATAGGACCTGGCACAGGATGGATGACGAACATGGTCCAGGTCTGGCTGAAATGTCAACCAACTCTCTGCCGTCTCGATAGCCTGGCGTGGCTAGGCGTGGCCCAGCGCTCCCTGGCAGCCTCTGACGTCAGCAGGGGGTCTGTCCGGGGCCACAGTGAAACTAACTAAACGCCCTGGCAACTCGTCTCACGTGACACCGGTCGAACGGTCCCCATCCGTGAGGGTACCCGAATTAGAAGCTTGGCAAAATGCCGCCGCTTACAGGTTTGGCGACGAACTACGGCTTGTTTTTCTAAGGCTGCCGCCTGCCTCTCCCCCGGAACTACCGCCTTCTGTCTCTTTTTCTCGCCGACGAGCCAAGCGGCGTGGCGATGCGGCTCCCAGTGACTAGTCCCCCTGCTGCCCGGCGATTCACAGTCCGACAGCCAAGTTCAAGGTTCAAGGGCGAGACTGAGAATGCGGAGTTTGATGATGTTCCTCGCGTTGTCGGCGTGGCTCCGAGCGCGCGCGTCGCGGGTTCGATACTCACCGCCGTCGTGGACGTCGAGGCGCTCCAGCTGCGCCAGGAAGCGGTGTCGCTGGCAGGACCCGGGGTCTGAGGACGCCCAGGGCTCGGCGCAGGGGTCGATGGCCGTGGCGTCCCGCACCATGCCCTCGACGGCGTCCTGGACGGCGTCCTGGACGGCGTCCTGGACGGCGGCCTCGGCGTTGCAGCCCGGGTCCAGGACGCAGGCGGCCACGGTCGAGGAGTTATCGTCGCTGACGGAGTGCCCCCAGCCCCACGCGTGCACCGCGAGGAGGGCGGAGCTCAGCAGGACGGCGGTGGCGGCCACCAGGCACCCCGTGCCGCACGACCGGGCACCCATGGCGTCACCTGCAACACGCCAACACTCTCACACTCGTACTGATTTTTTTGTTTGTTTAATAACGTATTGACGTTTGTTCACATCAATGAGCTTATTAACGTAACAGTAACATTATTATCGATTTCGTCTTGACAAATCTGTGATTAATGATCTTATTAACGTCACAGTAACATTATTATCGATTTCGTCTTGACAAATCTGTGAAGCTTCTGAACGAAATCCTATTAATGTGCACAAACGTCAATGATTATCAATAAAATGTCTCTTGAAGGATGAGAGTTCACACAGGGCCTCCCAGGCCCTTGCCCCGCCCGGTGCGTTGCCCTCCTTGTCAGGCCCAGAGCGCGCGTGTCTGCATCCCGAGAGGAGCTATGCCCAGGTTAAAGTCCGGCCAAAGCCCGGCTGAATTCGATCCACCCAACGCTGGAGCGGGATATGTCGTGGCCAGGACCGGTTTTTGGGCGGAGGCTGGATGCTGACGAACTGCGTCTATTGGTGGAGAGCAACTCGCTGACTCGCAGCGATAGCCTAGCGTCTAGCCGTCCACTAGACAGCGCCCACTAGACGAGCCAGCGCCTCTCCAAACACCGTGACTCGGCAGCTTAGAGACGCCAACTCCAGACACTACACTCGTCTTGAGAGACAAGCTGGTTACAGCCACTTTACCGGGCAGCCTCCCCTAAGCCGGCCGAAAGCCACACCGCTGTTCGGACTCCAGGAAGCCCCAGCAGCCGGTGCGGTGCGGTCAGCGCGCCCTTGAACTTGCCCTACAAATGGCGCGCCGAGAGTTCGTGCGTCAAACCGCAAGCCGCGCATGACGCATCAGAGAGAGAGAGAGAGAGAGAGAGAGAGAGAGAGAGAGAGAGAGAGAGAGAGAGAGAGAGAGAGAGAGAGAGAGAGAGAGAGAGAGAGAGAGAGAGAGAGAGAGAGAGAGAGAGAGAGAGAGAGAGAGAGAGAGAGAGAGAGAGAGAGAGAGAGAGAGAGAGATTTTTCATAGTGAGAACCCGCCGGAAAAAGCGGTCCGTGCCGCCGTTCTCTTGAACACGCGGCCTGCGCCGGCCGGCCGGTCCCTTTCGGTTTCTGCGTTCACCTACCCGGCCCGACGGATCCCGTCCGACATGAGCGCGTCACTGTCTGGCCCACTGGGGTCCGCTTCCGGGCACCCCGTTCCGGCCGTTCCGGCAGCACACGGTCAGGGCCGCCCTGTCCTTTAGTCGGCGCGGTGGTGCAACGACCCACGGGTCGCTGAATTACCGCCCGGCGGCCACGCCCCCAGGACGCGCAGGGTTCGACGGCGACCTCGGTCCCGGACACCGCAGGGCGCCGAGGACCATCCCCGAGGACGGCGCGCTGCCTAGCCGCGGGGGCCGTCGCACTGTCGGCCTACATACGCGTCGGCCGACCGGTCGGCCGGCCAGGGCTGTTGACCGCGGCCGGCGGGGCGTGGCGGGGCGTGGCGGGGCGTGAGGCGGGGAGCGTTGGCGCGCCGGGCTGGCGACGCAGCGACGCGGGGCGTGGCGGCCGAAGCCTGCTCTGAAGGTCCTCCCCGTCGTGGAGGTCTTGGTGACGCACGCCCCCTCCCCCTCCACTCCCCCCTGGCCCTCGCAGAACGGCAGCACGCCGACGTTACTGACCGAGAGCCATGCATACGCTGCGTCCAAAACGCCGCTTTGAAGCTTTTAAAGCATAATTTATTTATTTTTTATTTTTTTTGAAGCCTATGATGACATGTGTCGACAATTTTTGTCTGCCTTGTTGAGACAAACCCGTTTCTTTCAAGAGGATTGAATTTGTACAATTTCGAAAATCTACTCAAGCCGCTTGGAAACAAATTCAAGGCTTCAAACTTCTTACGTACTTCTCAATTCTTTTCCGCGTCAGGGTTGGGTCAGATTTGACACACTGCCTGCAACGATTTATGTTCCTCCAGGAAAAGCGCGCTGTACTCCAGGTTCAAGGGACCCATCGAGGCGCCCAGCGAGGACCTGGCCCACGGCAGGGCGCGCATCAGGATGTGGCAGGCTGCTTGTTGCGACACCACCGCACATGCCACGCCGAGGCGAGGGGCTTTGAGACAGCACCCACGGCGAGCCACGGCTGGCATGCCTCCCAGCATGGATAACCTTTCCATTGATCCATGGTTTCGGAGCCGCGCCGACGCCGACAGGCCTCGTCTAGCGCAAAATAAGCCCGCCCGGGAAAAGTGAAATAAAAATAAAATAAAAAAAAAGTTCGCTATGTCAAACCTTTTTAAAATTCCGAAAATTACCAACTATAATGGTTAAATTTCCCCCCTCAACGAATAGGGTGGTTTGAAAAAAAAGGAAGCAAAAGGAAGCAAAAGAAGCCAGAGAAATGAGTTAGATTTCGGTCTGGTAAAGGTCAGCATCGAACTCAAGGAATCCAAAAAGCCGGTCTCGAGTCGTTGCACCAGGCGGCCCGAACCGCGGGTTCAACTCCCGGCGACTCCATGCATTACACTTTCCTTATAAATCTGTTCGCATTACGTAACCACGCAGCGTCAGTCACTTATTCCGAATTCCACCTCTTTTGGCGCTTGGACCTCGGGGGCTCCCTCCTCGGAAGAGGGCCGTGACCGTTCGGTTGACAAGGTTGCGCGCCCTTCCTCCCCACCCCCGCCCCGCTGGCACCGTCTCAACACAGTGGGCCAGAAGACCGGTGGAGGCGGTCTAAATCCCGGACGGGTTTTGAGCTCTGGAGTCTCTAAATGGGGCCTCAAACCGAAAGGGTGTGACCCCACCAATGGATTGCTCGTTCGGTTCGAGTCCCAGTTTGGCCGCCTGCGCCGTCTTTCTGGCCCATACGCGCATCTCCTTCGCCTTTCTTTGGCGGGAACATTGAAACGCCACGCGTGTTGCATCACTGTAGGAAGCGAGCGCGGCGCCAACAACAGTGCAAGTCCGAGCGGCAAAGTGGCATGCCCGTCCGATAATTATAACGACCCGGCGGTTTAACGGCGGCCCCGTGGCCCCGCGGCCGGCAACGCGATTAGTAAAGGATAGAGTGCGCGCGAGGTCGTCACCCCAACACTGTTTGAAAGAAAAAGGCTAAGTTGAATCGACTATAGATCTGCAAATTTGAGCTCTTTTGTCTTAATTTTGTAGATGTTGTTCCAGAATTCACAAGGTACTCTTGATCAAAATTTTTAGTCAAGAATTCATACGATACTCTCTTGATCAAAATTACTATGAATTACTATAACCAAATTATAGAAGATTTGACTAAAAAAAAATTACAGTGTGGAGTGCGGTATTGCCAAGGGCGGCCCAGCTGGGAACCCTAGCTCTCGTGGCGCCGCGCGTTAAACTTCCCTAAAGGGAGGACGGAAGGGATTATGCTACGCGGAAGACACGCCTCGTCTTTTAACCAGAGAGACGCAAGTGGCGGTGAGCCGAGCTACACGAAGCTTCGTGCAGATACCAACAGACACCACCGGTCATCGGTCGTACGCTGTGAAAAAATTGCAGTCACTTCATGAAAAATCAGGAATGACGATTTCCTTATCTCCACATCGAAATTGTGACCAACTGAGAAGCAGAGTTTTCCCAGTGAAAAGAGCGAGCCGTGTGAGGGTTTTCCGGGCGACACCTCAGCGTGCTGTGATGCCACCCAGATGCCACAGTGTTGTTGTTTCGAGCGCCGCCTTGCGTAACCTTTTCACGACCGCACAATGGTCACGCCTGGTTAATCAATGGTCAGTCTCTTTCGGCGCGGAAACAATGACACTCTCACATGTCAAAAATAGTTTTTTTTTTTTTAAATTTTAAGTTGGGCCGCTAAACGAACGACTGTCCACAGTAGTGACACAAAGTGTCTCTTTGAGGCAGAGACTTTGAACAGGCCAAAGAGGAAAAGCTGCCTCATGTTTTCAAGACCGGGCGCTAACCACCGGCACTGTCCAAATTAGAGGCGCCAAATATTTTGCAAAGCTGGACAGCAGGCGACCGTGGGGCGAGTGTTGCCAACACCGCCGCCACCAAAGCAGTGCTAGGCGCTGCCCACTAGGTGGGGTGCGTCTAGCAGAACTTGTAAGCCGCTCAGTCAGACACTAACCTCAACTAAACGTACACTGTCATCAAAGCTAAATCGCTACGAGTTAAATTTAGTTGACTTTCGTGGTAAAACCGATAATTCGTTTTTTTTTTCGTGAGTGCAGCCCGCGGTCCGGCCCGGTGTCAATACCTCCGGCACGCTGGACAGTGGGCCCGAGCTGGCCAGTGCTAATTTGCCCCTTCCTCTTCCGCGAGCTGTCGTCGTGTCGGTGCCTTCGGGGCTCCGGCTCGCTCCGGCCCGCTCCGGCCGCCCACACCTTAATTGCGGCCTGGCGTGGCTCTGCCGTGGTGGCTCTGCCGCGCCGGTTGCGATGCTTTGCAAATCATTGCTACACGTTTTATGACCATCGCGGCATGGATTTGCGAACGGCCTTGCGTCGCCTGGCCCACTGTGTGGCGGCACCGCCCTGCTGCACATATTCCCTGTCTCTAGCGGCCGCATAACGGCTCATTGCGTTCTTCATACACGCTAAATCCTTTTGTACTTTTTTGTACATATTTATGCACGGTTTTGCACGTGCGTTGTTATGCATAATATTATACGTTGTTATGCATAATTTATTCATAACTATATATAAATTATACGTTGTTGTGCATAATATTATGCAGAAGCTTACGCATGTGCAAAATCGTTCATAACTATGTACAAAAAAGTGCATAAGGATTTAGTGTGTAATAATAAAATTCAGTTTAGGAAGGCGGCCAGCCTCGGCGAAACAGGACGCGGTGCAGGACGCGGACCAGGACGCGGACCAGGACGCGGACCAGGACGCGGCCCAAGGCTCGTTGCAGGACAGCGTCAGGGTGATCTCGCTCCGGGCCGTCCCAGAAGCCGCGCCAGTCACCTGGAAGTTACCTGCTCTGCTCCTCGACAACTCTCCGACCGATCAAAAGACGCGTTTGGCGAGCGTTCGGCGCCCAAGTCACTTTAACACCACTGAGCGGCTCTACGCGGCGGGTTGGGGCCGCGCTCTTTCCTAACGCGCCGGGCCAGCAGGTTCGGCCGCCTGTCTCTCTCGCACCCAGACGGAGAGAGAGAGAGAGAGAGAGAGAGAGAGAGAGAGAGAGAGAGAGAGAGAGAGAGAGAGAGAGAGAGAGAGAGAGAGAGAGAGAATCAGTGTCCTGGCGACGCTGCTCGTGCCTCCGGGCGGATACAAGTGGGACTCTAGAGTCGTTTCCTAACGACTCTCTCTCCCTCTCTTGGAAAACCGACTAGTTCCCAGAGTCGCTTCGCCGTGAATCGAACGTGTGACCCCACCAAGGGATTGCTCTCCAAACGAGGAATCCATCGGTGGGGTCACACGTTCGACTCGAGTCCCATCGAGAGACTCTGGTCTAGCTCAAAACGCGTCTAGACTTTTGGCCGCCTCACCGGTCTCCTGGCCCACTTTGCCTTGCTCGGCCGCTGCATACCTGTCGGTTCGTTGCGCTGCTAATCCAGGTGCGTCGCGAAAGGTGTCGGTAATCACTCTCACTGTCAAACTGACTGGCCAACTGACTGTCAAAGTGACTGTCAAACTGACTGGCGCGCAGACTGGCGCATCGGGGTGTGCACGCTGGCAGGCAGGCGGTGGACTGCGGACTCCAGGCATGCGATCGACGCGCTGCAGCCCGAGCCACGCAGACCCACTAGGCTGCGTGCCCTCCGCTACGGGGGGGCCTCTGGGGGGAAGGGGCGGGGCGGGGTGGGGCGGGGAGGGCGGGGCGGGATGCGGCGGGGCGCGGCGAGGTGGGGTGGACCGGACCGTGCCGCGTGTCACGGCGCGGACGCTGCGGCACCTTGCTGTGGAATGAGACAGGGATTATTGCTATGGAGATACCGCTGTTCTAGGATTGAGAGAAACGGACTTATGGACAGTTATCAAAAAGATTTCCAAAAAAAAAAAATTCACAATTTTTTAAAATTGTCTGCGAGTCTGCGTGTTTTTTTTTTTGGGTTTATTTTTTTTAAGCAAGAATGTAAACCCTTACATCTTTTACAGAAATTATTGTTCGAAAAACATTGTATTCTTTTTTTTTTTACGTAAACAGAATGTCTGCAAGGCGTGAGAGTGGAGTGTCAGCCTCCGGCGGCTTTGACTTCGACCGCAGCTGATACCTTCCATCCTCCGTTCGGTTTGGACCGCCGCGTCAGTTCGATAAGAACTGCAGGGGGTGTCTAGGCGCCGTCCCAAGGCCGTGGGAACTCCACTCTGGCTCGCAGCGCGCGGGTGGAGCGCGGCATGACCAAGTTCGTGTCACTTATCTAACGACTGAAAACAACTTACCGCGCTCGTGGCGGCGTTATTTTCAGTGGGCGAAAACGGCGCGCGTAGGCACGGCACGACCCCACCGGCAGCGGGTGCGTTCACCTCCGCGCGCTTGCGACACTATCGCGAAGGCGTACACTGACGGTCAATGCTGCGGTCATCGCGGGGGTCAGCACCGCGTGCAGCGACCAGGCCGGACCGGCGGCGCCTGGGTGCGTTCCTCGCCGCGTCTCTCTCGCTCTCGCTGCTGATGGACCGGCCGCCGGTGGTGTTCGCGCGCCGCCGCCGCCGCGGTCGCATGCGGTCGCGGGTCAATGTGGGTCAAGATGCTGTGCTCGTCGAAAGGCTGGCAGGTGGGCCGAAGTGGCGGGGCAGGTACGACAGTTGTGGGGTACTGCATGTCCCAATCGCCACGCGACGCCACGCCACGTCGCCGTAGTCAACTTTTCGAGGTGTGAAGTACCGGCGGCGCGCTGCTACCGCGCGCAGTGTGAATTGGCTTGACAGACAACGCTGCGCCGGACCTTGCGCTCATTTTTTACTTGTTGAAGTTTGAATGATTAGTCAACGACGGGATGGGATCTGGCCGGGACCAGCTCGCAGGCTGCGAAGGGCGTTTTGAAAGAGTAGTCATGGAGCGATGCCGTGGCGCAGCGTCGGTGTTGTTGGGTCCACACGTGTGGGAGCCATCGGCAGCAACGTGGAAGCCAACAACAACAACAACAACACAACCAGCCTGGTCTTCCGTCAACAATTCGGACCCATCGAATTCACGGTCTAGCGATAAAAGTGTTATTTCGCCCAAATTCAAATCACCAATCTCTCCCACAATTTCCATGGGAACCGTTTTTTCGGTTTCTATGAAAGTCGATCCGGACAGGTGACGTCTCTAGTCAAAGGACAGGACGGACAGCCCCCCCCCCCAAAAAAAACAAAAAAAAACCCGGAGACAAAACAAAATGAGTATGTTGCCGGGAGTCGAAACGTGTCTTCCCGATGGCAGACCGGTCGCTGGGTGGGCCGGGGATGCGCCTTGCGAGTTGTATGGGACAGCGAGGCGCGTGCCATGAGCTTCAAGGAGGACCACAAACAGGGGATACGAGGGTTTCTGTCATGGACAGGCGGGATCATTGTTTCACTTTTGGCTCGGCTCACTGTACCAGTCAGTACAGACTTAAAAAAAATATATATATCCGCAAAAATAATTTTTTACTCACAGTTTTCTCCTGTATGAAAAATAACAATTCAGGCAGTCTCATAAATTTGGGCCCAGACACGAACTGCCTTAATCCCACAGTCAAATTTGCATGTCACAGCCAACCTTTCATTTTGGCAGGGCTCCAACCTACCAGCACATTCCGTCTGGGACCAGTTATTTTTGTTTCGACCCTAGCTTGATTTTATGCGAGTGTTCGGATACAATCCAAAGGAAAGACGGTGATTGTGCGCCACGTTGGCGCGTCAATTCTGCCAATAGCGAGCACTTCTCATGGGAAAACGGGGAAACTGCGTTGTTCTGAGCGCATCAACCTGCCCCGCGGCATTTGGAGCCCCGCTGCAGTGCTGTATCTGCACAGCCCCGCTGCAGAGCTGTATCTGCACCCCGCTGACGTCACGCCACGGAGTACATGCTGAACGCCACGCAGCTCGCCGGTCTGTCCGCCTGTCCGTCCGTCCGTCCGTCCGTCTGTCCGTCCGTCCGTCCGTCCGTCCGTCCGTCCGTCTGACCGATCGATCCACCCGGAAGCGGAACACTGCTCGCCGGGCACCGGAAGTACGCCTGTTGTGACTGCCCGCTAGGCACCACACCCAGAACGCGGCGACGGCGGTAAGGAAATGAAGTACGCACGTATTTGTATTGTTTCTGAGACAGCTCAAAATACACCGTTGCGACTAGCTACTTTTCTTTGTGAGGGCTAAAATATAGTTTGTAAGGTTATGACATTGTTGTGCGTGTCTGTAAATAGTTTGTAAAATAATCCGTGTGTATGTAGATGTGTGTATAATGCGTGAGCGTGCGTGTTGGTGCGCGTGCTTCCATTCCTCTTTGTCAGGCTAGTCGCCCCTTATTTTCGCGGTTATCTTTGTCTTCGCAGGACGAATTCCGGACGGAAGCGTCGCGGGGCGATTGTTTGCTAAACAGGGGACACCCCCCCCCCCCCGCTAATCACGCGTTCAAACAGGACGACAAAAAAAGTCGAGGAAAAGTCGAATGGGAAAAACAGTGACGCCGAACAAGTTGTGATTGGATTGGGTTTGCCTGGCGATCAATGAACCAATGAACCAGCAAACAGGTGTCTGCGGCGAAAGAAGTCGCTGTTTTGCACTCTCACTGCATGGCAATCTGCTTGTTGTCGCGGGCTGCGGTCTGCGGACACCACCAGTGTTCCAACAAAACAGAGCTTCCTCTGTCTGTCTCCCACCAGGGCGGCGGGACTGCTACCCAGCGGGCCGGCCGCTCCGACAGTGGAGCGGACACCCCGGCTCGGCCGGCCACCGGCTGGGGGGCGCTTGCCTCGTTGCCGCCGGCCGCACGTGATGCAGCGTTTTCGGCGGCAAAGTGCGTCAGAGCTGGAAAAAAAAAATTAAAAGAAAAAAAAATCCACAACAGACTTGGTTCAGGGCATCGAAGAAAGAGGATTTGATCACGACATGGAGAAAACTCAGGACCGGGGGGGGGGGGGGGAAGCCACCATCGACGGGATGCAGAGCCGTGGCACTCGGACGTGGCAAGGAAGACGACGGCCATGTTCTCTGAGGTCAAAAGAAGCGGTAGGTCGGTGCGTCGCGGTGCGTGATCTAGCGCATGATCCGTACAGTCGCGCGAGACAAGGGCGGTGGCGGCGGCCTGGCAGGCAGCCGCGCCTAACCTAACCTTCCAGGCTTTGTCTCCCTCACTAATAATGGCAAAAGGATGAGCACGTACCTAAACGGCGGCCTATTTGGACTCGTCCCTGTGCAAGGCACTGCCGGGGCGCTGCGGGGTGTGAGCTAAGGTCACCAGTCTATTCCGTGGTAGGAAGACAAGCCGGGTCAAAAATGGCACTGCTGTCTGTCTGTGCGCGTGTCTGCCTGGTCCACCACCGCCTCGCCACACCGATCCCGGCGTGGGCGTCTTGCGTTTCGCTCTAGGCGGCGCGGATGAGTCATTGCATTTCGAATAGAGCCTCTGGCAAACTTCATTTGGCTTCTAGCGTTGCGTTTTGCGGCCTAACACCAATAAACAACAACCGCGCTGAGTCACACGTTGCGTGCACACGTGTGTGTGTGTGTGTGTGTGTGTGTGTGTGTGTGTGTGTGTGTGTGTGTGTGCGTGTGCGTGCGTGCGTGTCCGTGGGTTGGTGTCCGTGCGCGCGGCGCCATGGACCGCGGAGAATAACTTATCCTATCCCACATTACGGTCTGGTCGCCTTAAAGTTGTCAGCGGATCTCGAAATGGGTCCGACTCGCCGCGGCCGCTAACTGCAATCGCGCCTCCTAATTACTAGGAATGCGGCGGGGGAAAAAAAAAGGGCGGTTCTGCCTCTTGCCGCCGGATACTGACAGTGGCGACACCACTGCAAAATGAAATGGCGGGAAAAGAGCACGCAAAGTGTGTTTGACGAGCCATGGCAATGTGCGTCAGCGCTGGAGTCTAACGCCGCGCCAGCTCTCTCTCTCTCTCTCTCTCTCTCTCTCTCTCTCTCTCTCTCTCTCTCTCTCTCTCTCTCTCTCTCTCACACACACACACACACACTCCCTCCAGCGACAGCCCCCCCTATCCCACACACACACACACACACACACACACACACACACACACACAGAGACAGACGGGCGAAGGACGTGACTCCACGCACGATAAAGAGTGTGTGTGGAGCATCACGAACGGTTGATCGGGATACTAAATGACGAGGCACAGAGCAGGAAGAGGACGGGCGGAGGGGGGAGGGGAGGGGGAGACAAGGAACGCCTCTCGTCTATTTTTAACTTTTTACAAGAAGCCAAGTTTTGGCGTTTTGACGCGCCTGGCCGACACGGGTCACACACGCCTGCACATCTACGCGCACCCAAAAACACACTTAAATTGAAAAAAAAAAAAAAGCACACATAATCGCACTTTGACGCAGCTGCACCATCACGCCATGACAGCCGAAGCCGAAGGATTCCGCTCTTCGGCGTCGTCCTCTCTCTCTCTCTCTCTCTCTCTCTCTCTCTCTCTCTCTCTCTCTCTCTCTCTCTCTCTCTCTCTCTCTCTCTCTCTCTCTCTCTCTCTCTCTCTCTCTCTCTCTCTCTCTCTCTCTCTCTCTCTCTCTCTCTCTCTCTCTCTGCTTCGCCTTCCGCCGGCACTTTCCACGCCTTTTCTCGTTCTTCAAAATAAGTGTTGATTGCCGCTTTGTCGCGGCATTCATTCCGGCCTGTGAGATGCGCCGAGTGATAGTAGGAAACTTTCTGCGGCCAGTGGGCCCCACAACACCCCGCGGCCTACACGCCGCGCCCCAGGCAGCCTCGTCGCCGGCCTGGAGAAAAGTACAGCAGCCCCTGACGCACAACACCGGAAGCGCCATTCAATCCCCGCCGGCCCACTGTGCTCTCAGCGATCTGTCTCGATAGATACATTAGCGGCTCGTTGAGGGCCGCACGATGGGCTGCCCGCCCACCAGGCGCTCGACCCGAGTGGTGGGTTGCCCGCCCACAGGCGCTCGACCCGCACGATGGGCTGCCCGCCCCCCAGGCGCTCGACCCGCGTGGTGGGCTGCCCACCCGCCGGGCGCTCGACCCACACGATGAGCTGCCCGCCCGCCGGGCGCTCGACCCGCGTGGTGGGCTGCCCGCCCACCAGGCGCTGCTTGTCTGTGGCCTTCAGCGCCCACGAGGTAGGCCACCAACCCGGCCCAACACACACCACAGTGCAGACGGTGGCCTACCTTGCCCCTGGCGGCCTGACAGGGTAGACCACCATCCGAACGCTGGTGTGTTGCGGGTCGGCCTACCTCGCATAGACTACTGCTATCGCTATTGTTTGCTGGACCACACATGATGGCTTTCCCGCGGTGGCCAGGCAGCGGTGCAGGCGTTCTGTTGGCTGCCTCCGCTGCGGGCGCGCGCACCGCAACGCAGTTGGTGGCCAGTATAGTCGACCCGCGTCGCAGGCCAGAACAAGGCATCGGGGAAAGAGCGTGTGAGCGAGAGGGCGATAGCGGGGGAGATAGCGCGGGATCGTTCGGCGGGTGTGCGGAGGCTCCGCCGTTTGAAGAAAAAGGCTGCGCGACCCGACGACGCGGCGCCGAACGCGGCCAGTTAGCGCCTCGGCGTCGCGGCGGAGGTAGGCGGCAGGGAATCAGGGAAGTCTCCGTTCGAATCTCGGAGGCCCGTTCGCGCCGCCGCGTTGCCATAGCGACGCGACTGGCAGCGGAAGTGCGACCAGACCACCGGATGTGTCGGCCGGGCTCGACGCTACCGGCCCACTTGGCGCGGGACCCGCCCTGCGACGCGCACCACGGACGCCACGGACTGTCCACGCACTGCGAGGCCGGCCCGCGGCACACCCTGGACATGGCGCCCCTCAAAGGTGAGCGAATTAGCGGAGGAGGTGCGACTCCTGTCGGAAGCTGTCCCAGTGCGCTCACTCCCCGCTATCCGAGACGGAGGCGCTCTTGGCCGGCGGACGGACGGCTTGGTCGAGTAACTGGAGAAGAGAACATTAACGGCTTTTTCTTTGGTTCGTGGCCAGGCGTGCTGCTAGTGCTGTTGGCGCAGGCGGTGGCGTCCACCCCCGTCTGCCCCGTTGCCGAGGGTGACTCCTGCAAGGAGGTCCGGTTCTTCTTGTGGACGAGGTACCGCCCAATCTCCGCTGAGTGACTACCATTACCCTCTGTCCCACTGACTGCCCCGCTCTGTTGGTGCCAGCGCCAACCCGGCCGAGCCCCAGGAGGTGACCGCCGGCAACATCTCCGCGTCGCACTTCAACAACTCGCACCCCACCAAGTTCGTGATCCACGGCTACGCCTCGGGCATGGACTTGCCGCAGCTCGCCGACATCCGTAAAGGTGCCGTCCGGCGCGGGGTGTCTCCACCGCCGCGGCGCTACTCCGCGCGCGGCCCTGCTGGCGCGGGGTATCGCGCGCGCTGAGCAGCTTGTCGCGTTGCAGAGTATCTGCTGCTGGGCCCGCACAACCTCATCTCGCCGCAGTACCTGGAGCTGGTGGACAGCCCCTGCTACCTGACCGCCGTCGTGAACCTGGACTACGTCGGCAAGTGCGTGGCCCGGTTCGTGCGCGGCCTGGACGTGCCGCGGCGCCCCGTCGAGGCCGGCGCCGTGCTGGACCTGCACCTGGTGGGCTTCAGCCTCGGCGGCCAGACCGCGGCCTTCATCGCCAACCATCTCCGCCCCGAGTTCACCCTGGACAGGATAACGGGTGAGAGCGCGGCCGCTTCACGGTGGGCCAGAAGACCGTTGAGGCGGACAAAATTCTGGACGCGTTTTGAGCTCCAGAGTCGCTAAATGGAACTCGAATTGACCGTGTGACACCACCAATGGATTGCTCTCCAAACGAGGAATCTATTCGTGGGGGGTCACACGTTCGGTTCTAGTCCTATTTAGCGACTCTGGAGCTTAAATCGTGTCCGGGATTTTGGCCGCCTCAACGGTCCTCTAACCCACTGTGCGCTTTGTTCTTGGAAGGTCGCTTAAAATACAGTTATCTCTTATCGTGGAGGGGACTGTTGAGCGAGTCAACGTGGGCTTTGCTGCGCAGGGCTGGACCCCGCGTTCCCTCTGTTCACGACGAGCGACAAGGACCGCAAGCTGACTCCGGACGACGCGCTGCTCGTGGACGTGTACCACGCCAACGCCTTCGTGCAGGGCCAGGGCAGCCCGTGCGGCACGGTGGACTTCTACATGAACGGCGGCGTCAGCCAGCCCGGCTGCGACGACCAGGGCTTCCTGGGTGGGGCACATGCCCATCTCCCTCGTGCTCTTGCAAAGCTGACGTGAATGTAAACATCCGCCTTGTCCTGCATGCAGCTAGGATGAAGTGCGACCACCACCGCGCGCCGATCTACTTCTCCGAGTCCATCCGGTCGCCGTCGGGCTTCTGGGGGTGGAAGTGCTCCTCCATCGAGGACTACGACATGGGGCGCTGCCCCGCCGCCGGGGCCGCGGTCCTGGCCGGGGACCACGTGGACCGCAGGTACTATCACTCGCAAAAAAATTGAGCCTTAGATACTCCATGCCCAAGAGATCTCCCATACATCCAGCATTGAAAGTCCCTTGCGCATGGGGTATCTACGGCTCAATTCTTTTGCGAGTGATAGTACGTCCCAACTACTGCAGTGAACGAAACGCAACCAAGTCACCTGTTGATTGATTGTTGTCGGCAGGTCGCAGGGGTTCTACATCGTGGAGACCAAGAGCAGCGCCCCGTTCGCGCGAGGCCGGTGGTGGCAGCAAGACGAGCAGAAGCCGTCGGAACACGCTGCCGAGAAACAAAGTTGGTCGTTAAGTGAAATCATTAGGCGCGCCATCGTCAGCGCCGCTGGCTAAACCGTTTGCCGGCGCACCTGCCCGCGCAGAGCGCGTATTTAGCATCATTTTTTAGTTGTTTGTCAAAATGTTTATAAATTGTACAGCAAAATTTCGGCAGTTTGTCGCACGCGTGAGAAATGTGGACAAAGTTGGAGCATCAGCAGCCCATTGAAGCGCCTACGTGGAATAACGGTTTAGGCAGTGACACCGAACTTCATGTCGGGCCACATCGCTTGCGGCGGTTTATAAGGGCTGCATCTCGAGCTTGACCGCGACATTGTTTTTCTCCCCAGAGCGACCCTCCGTAGCCCTCGTCCCCTAAGTTCTTCTGTCAGCGACAACGGCAGGACGCCGTGGCGGCCGGGTTCGACCTCCGGCTTCACGGGCTACCTCATCCAAGACATGACCCTCGCTGCGTGTGGGATCAGGATCGCGACGGACCTCGCCGAGTGAGGAGAACAGAGTGCTGGTTTCTGCAGTTCTACTCCGTCGTCCCGACGGCCCCTCCAGGACGCCAGGCGTGGGAACAGGACTGCCTGGTCGTATGGCCCCACTGCCCCCCGACAGGGTCCACCTCGCTGACGCACTTGACCGTCAGCGAGGGCGTGCTGGCCCGCGGGCAGGAGCGATAGCTTGACGGCGTCGAGGATTCCATGTCCCGGAGCGCGCGTGCAGCTCGCCGATGCCTGCCTGCCTGCCTGCTGTCTGCCAGCCCAGGCGCCCCGCCGGGCCACCCCAACCCGGCCATACGCTCAAGGGCGACATGGCGCTGGGACGGGGTGGGCAGGGCTGGCGGCGCCCTCACGCAAGATGAGAGCGAGATTGAATTTCGGAGTAGGTGCCTGCATGCCCATCGGGCTTACAGTGCAAAGGACGAGAGAAAGGGAGGCCGCCCAGGGTCGCAGCGTGGAGGACGTTCTCGGCCAGTCCCAGACAACGTCCTCGTTCCCCACCGAAAGTGGGACAACTTTGTTCGATACGTCCGTGTATCCTCCACCCCGTCCGCCAAACTTAAGTTAGTTGTTGTGTCTCATCAATCAGCATGTGTGGTTTTGTGTGTGTGTGTGTGTGTGTGTGTGTGTGTGTGTGTGTGTGAGAGAGTGTGTGTTGTGTGGTGAGTGTGTGGAGGGGTGGGGGAAGAAGAGCTCGCCAGGCCTCAAGAAGGACCACCATCTGCGAAATGAACTTCTGCTTCCTTTCTTGACTTGTTCTTTTCCGAGAGCACGGGAAATTTGCGAACTATCGCGATTTGTCTTTCCGCCTTCCGCTTGTTAGCGTGTTGTCTTTCCTTTCGGTGGCCCTGGCGTGTGCTCCACTTGCGGTTGTCTGCAGAGAAGATTGCGCCAAAATGAGCGTGTTGGCGTGGAGCCTTGAGCCTTGGCTGCCCTGCGGGACCGCAAATGCCGAGGCTTATCGGAACCTGTTGAGGACGTCACGCGGACGGACGGACGGACGGACGGACAGACAGCCGGAAAGACAGACTAGAAGGTCAAATTATGTAAATAAAGTCTGTTTTCCTCAAGACATTCGTGAGTTTTCATTTGACCGTCAGCGCAGTTTCGTTATCCCCAACCATGCCTCTCTCCATGAGCAAACGGTGCGCGAAGGGCGAGGGGGCAACCACTCAAGAAATCATGTGTTCCCTCGAGCGCCAGAAATCTCTGGAAATTGGGGGAGTTAAGGGAAATTAAGGGAAGAAAGGGTCAAGTGCGCGATGAGTTGCTGGCAGCCAGCGTTTGGAAACACGGCACGGCACGGTCGCAAAATGGTGACCCTCGAACACATCCACACTTGACGCACGAGGGCGCGTTCACTAACACTCACACGACTCACTCACTCTCTCTCCAGCACCCACACACACACACACAGAGTGGGAGAGGCCGGGAAGCGTGCACGGGGGCGTAAACTTTGGCGTGCAACTTTCTGACGCCCCCTGCGCACGCTGTCTGGTGTGTTCCACTGTGTCGCCGTCGTCCTCGTTAAATCCAACCTCGCCGAGGGCGAGGCGCCACGCGGTACAAATAATGTGCGGCGCTGTCAATTCTCCCGCCAAAAAAAATAAAATAATAATTTAAAAAAAAAAAACACGAGCGGCGCGTTCCTTGGGAATCGAGTTTGGCACCCGCTTCGAGTGTGCGCACCTTCACCCTCAGGGTGAGTCATAGGAAAATCAGCGTTGAAATTGGCATCAAAAAGTGACAACTGAAATGTTGACAGTGCAGCCGCGCAGACTGCCGGTTTTGAGTCCCGTTTTGTCCCGTCTCCTTGTCCGACACCGATGCCAATTTCCGGCGCGCGGCTTCGTTTTGTCTGACGCGCCGTCGTAAAGCGGGGACACGTGTTCGGCTCAATAAACAAGCGAGACAAACCCGTCGCCATAAAAAAGAAAGCCCTCTGCGATTGGGGCGCCCCCTGCAGTGGAGCCCTGCAACGCGCACTGACTGCAGCGCCCGATAAGGCAGGTGCATGGTGGGCCGGAAGGGGCAGTCGGCTGTCAGTGCGGGATGGGAATCGTGTGCAGGTACCTGTGGCCGCGCCGCGCCGCGCCGCGCCACGTGGCCCTGGCCTTTGTCTGGCTCACCCCTTTCGCCGAATGACGTCGGGCGGGCGTCTTCGACTGACGGCCGCCCCGCCCCGCCCCGCCCCGCCCCGGCCCGGCCCCGCCCCGCCCCGCCCCGCCCCGCCCCGCCACGCCCCTTCCGCAGATAGCAGACCGGTAGCGCTGACACATGTAGGCCGACTTCTGCTGCGAGGGACTCGTCGCATAACTAACGACATCAGAATGGAGAGGGAGGAGGCAGAGGGTGCGCGCAGCCTAGTTGGCGGCAAGGATCGAGTTTTCGAGTGTGGGAGACTTTTCGAGCCGGGCTGTGTGCCAGGCTGCTGGGCTGCGCGGGCCGTGCGCCACGATGCGCCGCGTGCTCGCACCGTTACGGAGACTCTTACTTCCGGAATGGTCCCGATGACCCGCGGGCACACGCCTCGCGGAGGAGTCCCCGCCACGCACAGGACGCATCGTTCAAGTTCACCGACTAGAGGGGGGGGGGGGGAGGCGATTTGCTGGCCGTCCGGTGGGCCCGGTGCAGCCGGTGCAGGACTGGCCGATAGTCTCGTCCAGTGTGTCCCCGGCCCCGGGGCGACCAGCACGCCGTCCTGCGCCACGCCATGCACCGCCCCGCACTGCACCTGGCCGCCGGGCTGGCCGTCGTCCTCGCCGCCTCCGTGCACGGTGCGTATGCTAACACCACAAAAAAAAAAAACTTCAAAAAATAGGGATTTGAACCTTGGACCCGTGGGCTGCGGAGGTACCTCGCGTGCGTAAGCTAACATTACAAAAAAAATAATTCCGGAACTCCGGGATTTGAACCTTGGACCCGTGGGTTGCAGAGCTACCTCGCCTGCGTAAGCAAACATCACAAAAAAAAAAAATAAAAAAAATCCAAGTACTTGGAATTTGAACCTGTGACCTGTGGATTTGGAAGCTACCTCGCTGCGCCCCGAGCCACCAATTCGACTTCCTATTGCCTCCGCAGGCCCGTCCTACGACCCGGAGTGGACGACCGAGCTGGAGGGCTACGGCCGCACCTGGATGTTCTTCCCCGACGGCGACGGCGTGCCGCGCGTCGCGCTGCTGGACGCGTCGGCCGAGCGGTCCACGCCCACTGTGCCCGCCGAGGTGGGGCCCGACGACGTCACGTTCTACCTGTACACCAGGTAAGGCCCTCTGTTCTTTTCTGTTTCGTAAACACCTAGGCACTGACCGCTAGGAGCGCTACGTGGTTTGTGAACGGCGCCATCACCATTAGCTGCTGTGCCGCCGCCGCTGACTCACCTTGATGGCAGGGACAAGGAGCTGTCCGAGGTGGTCGACGTCGAGGACCCGAGCACCTTGTGGCAGTCCTCCTTCGACCCGAAGCGACCCACCAGGATCATCACGCACGGCTGGAAGTCCTCGGCCGAGGCAGACATCGTGCAGCTCCTCAAGAAGGGTGAGACCAACAAGCTGGAAAATATATATTTAAAAAAATGTGTCCGTTTTTTTTTTCAATTGTAAGTTTTCCAAAAAAAAGTGTCAAATTTTGAAAAAAATGTGTCAAATTTTGAAAAAAAATGTGTTAAATTTTGAAAGTGTCCAATTTTGAAAAAAGGTGTCAAATTTGAAAAAAATGTGTAAAATTTAGAAAAAATGGGTAAAATTTTAAAATAGGTGCAAATCAGAAAACACTCCTGAAAATTAATTGCAGCGTACCTCGAGAGGGAGGACTGCAACGTGATCGGGGTGGACTGGTCGGGCCTGGCCAGCAGCAACTTCTACCCGTGGGCCAAGTCCTACACCAACCCAGTGGGCAGGTAGTCTATGCTATGGATGTGTGTCGTGTGCCTTGCTCTGCGCGCTGTCTGACTCCATGCCCGTGGCGCAGGCGGGTGGCCACCCTGGTGAAGGAGATGGTGGGCGCGGAGAAGTGGGCCAAGGAGAGCCCCGAGGAGAGGAAGAAGAACAGGAAGAAGAAGAAGAAGAAGTCCGGGCTGGAGAAGGCGGTCACGGAGCGCGCCAAGCTCTCCGACATTCACCTGATCGGCCACAGCCTCGGCGCACACCTCATGGGCTACGCCGGCCACCACCTGGCGCCCTTCAAGGTGTCCAGGATCACAGGTGGGTGTGCCAACCACACTGTCAAAATGAACACTGACTTGACAGTTGGATAGAAAACCCGACCTGCCGTTATTTGCGTGAGGCCCAATGGCCCAATTCGGTAAATATTTTTGACGCAACAGAAATAATGTTCCCCCTCTGCCGGCAGGCCTGGACCCCGCCATGCCGCTGTTCGAGATCTTCCCGGGCAGGGACGGCCACCTGGACAACACGGACGCCGAGTTCGTGGACGTGATCCACACGTGCGGCGGCGCGCTCGGCTTCCTGGACAACATCGGCCACGCCGACTACTACCCCAACGGCGGCACGCCCATGCAGCCAGGCTGCTGCTGCGCCGCGGAGCTCGCGGGTGGGTCTTGGGTTCGAATACCCACAACTCTTAATTTTATCTTGCTGTCGTTACAAGCCGTGCTGTCTGCAGAGGCCTGCAGCCACGGCCGCTCCTACCAGTTCTTCGCCGAGTCCATTCGCTCACAGGACTTCATCGGGCTGGCCTGCGAGTCCTGGGAGGGCTTCTACAACGGGTCCTGCGCGGACGGGGCCACCGCCGTCATGGGCGAGTACGCCCCGCACACGTAAGCCGTCGACGACAAGACGTTCAGACGTCAAGCTGACTACTTCATTGCAATTGCAGCTTAGCTTGCTTAGCTTTAGCGAATTTATCATCTGCTAAAAAAGGCGGAATGGTGATGCTGTCTGTCTGTCTGTCCACAGCACCCGGGGCGTGTACTACTTGACCACCAACGACGTGGCGCCCTTCGCCAAGGGGCCGCGGGGCGCGCAGAAGGCGTAGCGCCGCGTTGAGTCCAGCAGCAACAACGACAGCAACAACAACAACACAAGCCATTGTTGTTTATTTCTGCGTGTATAAGTTGCCCAAGTATTGTTCCACGTAGACATCCGAGGGAAAGTTAAAGGGCTTCCACCAGGGCGCGTCGCGGGGCCCCGGGCCGCTCGAAGGGGGCCGGCCAGTTGATATTGGTGTGAAGGGGAGCCCCTTCCGGGGCCAGCTGGAGGCAGAGAGTGTCGCACGCCCGGCAGGGGTGAAGACGGCGCCCCGCTCCGAGCCATGCTGCCTCTGGCCGCACGGACCCACCCGCACCGCTGGAGCACTGGCTGGAGCACTGGCTGGAGCACTGGCTGGAGCACTGGCTGGAGCACTGGCTGCAGCACTGGCTGGAGCACTGGCTGGAGCACTGGCTGGAGCACTGGCTGGAGCACTGGCTGCAGCACTGGCTGGAGCACTGGCTGGAGCACTGGCTGGAGCACTGGCCTTCACTCCTTGGGTGGCCCGGGGTGGGTTAGGCCTCAGATTAGAGAGCAATCTGAGATCGGCCCGTTTGCTGATTAGTAGACTAATGAAGATAGAAGGTCTCGAAGGGTCTCGATGCTTGCGGCCTGTCTGCCCTCCGCCTCCCCCTCTCCTCCTCGGACGAGGCTATCCTTCGCCGCCTCCAGTAGCCTCGCGCAGGGACCCCCGCGCGCCCCGGCGCCCCAGCATGCGGCGCGCGGCAGACACATGTACGCTTATGGTAAGCGTGGTAATCTACATGAGATGCCCGGGCTTTGTTTCGCCAAGTTTGCCCAGGCTACGCGAGGCTCGACGCGAGGCTGCGAAAAGAGAAGAAAAGAAGCGGGGCGGGGCCAAAGTTTGGAAGCCGTTCGGCCCTCCCAGCCACGCCCGGCCACGCCCCGCAACCCGTTGGCGAAACTTCATTCTGGACCCGAAACATGAATGGTTAATAAAATACGAGTTTCTTTTCTTTCCGACGGAATGAGAAAGGAGGAAGGAGCGAACGACGAGGGAGAGAAAAAAAAAAAGAGGGAGAGAAAGAGACAGGAGACAGCAGGGGCGGGATGGTGTCGGGTCGGGGTGTTCGCGGACGGTAGTTGTGTGTGGAACGTGCCCCGCCCCGCCCCGCGCGCCATCCCCTGCCCCGTCTGTGTGTTCCTTGATCAAGCACCACACCGAAGCGGCCAAAAGCGACCGCAGCGCTCCGCTCTGTAGTTATTGATCTAGCAAGTTCGTTCCGGAGCCATCGGCTACCTCTGCTAATTGGCGCTTAGGACGGCCGGGGCGGGCAGCCAGGGCAGCCAGCCAGCCAGCCAGCCAGGCAGGTCAGAGAAGGCTCTCTGGGGCAAAACCGTTGGGAATGATTTCGAATGGAAAGGGCTTTTTTTCCCCCTTCTGCAGAATGTCTATTTTATTACGTTGGACAGACTATCAACAGCCGGCAACCGCGTTGTGCATGCAATTTTTAACTGTACGCAAGATTTCCATCGGATCTCTTAACAATGTCAAAACGTCAATCCATGTGAACTGTACATAACCAAAGGAAGATGATACCTGTTCAATGGAAAATTTGTCAATAAACACGCTGCCAACAAACCCGTTTTTTTTCTCTCCTTTTTCTTTTTTAATTTTAAAGTTTTTTTTTTTTTTTTGTTTCCTAGTTATTTTCAGGCAGCGTAAGGGGGCCGGCCAGACGGTTGGTTGGCGAGGGCGCGCGGCCGCCCCTTACCTGGGGAAGCAGCAGCACAGTGGGTCAAGACCGTGCGAGCAGTGCCGACAACTTTACAAATAAATCGAATTCCGCGCGGGAATAGAGACGGACACGTGGGAGGGGCTAGGCCGGGCTGGGCTGGGCCGGGCCGCAGGCTCTGACATCCCGCGGTCGCTCTACGGGGTTATTCAGTTTTAGTTGGCGAATCACACGATGAGCATCGCGGCGCCGCGGTAGTCCCGCGTTTAGCAAAGTTACAGCGGGCGGAGGGACAGCGCGCGCCAAGATTAAAACATAAAATGAGAATCAGAAAAGGAATAAAAAAAGTTTGCAAGTGTCGGGATTGGCGGCGCCGCGCTTCACTCCAGCCCTTGCCAGTCCATCGCGAAGGAAGAAATCCTCACTTCGAACCTCCGCTACTGCAGCATTAAATTTTTCTTGTGTTTTGAAACCGCCCTGAGCTCCGGCCGCGAGTTTTCAGCCCTCGCTTGCTCACGGTGGCCGAAACTTGAGGAATTATTTTTATCAGCAGTCTCCTCGCCCCGCCCCGCCCCGCCCCGCCCCGCCCCGCCCCATGATGCGATTTGGATGTAAGTTTGGGGTGGCGCGGCCCGGCTGTGTCAGGGATAGAGAGGTCCTTAAGTGGTACAGGGACTGGGCGACTGGGAGTTTGGAATCTCGCTGGGCCCGGCGCGGCCCGGCCTCCAAACTTGTAATCCATTACTCATTTATGGCCGCCCTTGCATGTGCTCCGTCGCTCTGTTTCTCTCTCACTTAGTCCCATTTAGCGACTCCGGAGCTCAAAACGCGTCTAGAATTTCTTCCGCCTCAACGGTCTTCCGTCCCACTGTGCGGCGTGGCGCCCCCGCGCTGCGTGTCGATTTTCATGGCGTGAGATGCAACATTTTACGCGCCGCCACTCTCTCCCCCTCCCTCCCTCCCTCCCTCCGAGGCGCGAAGAGGCTGCGATGCCCGCGGGGGGCGCAACGGACGTAACGGGACGGACGTACTGTCAGCGATAGCGGTAACGACACCCTGTTTTACGGCCGAGCCACGGCAGCGCAGCGCAACGCCAAGAAAGCCGGGGGTGACGTGCGCCTCTCTCTCTCTCTCTCTCTCTCTCTCTCTCTCTCTCTCTCTCTCTCTCTCTCTCTCTCTCTCTCTCTCTCTCTCTCTTTCTCTCTCTCTCTCTCTCTCTCTCTCTCTCTCTCTCTCGCTCTCTCTCTCTCTCTCTCTCCCTCTCTCTCTCTCTCTCTCTCTCTCTCTCTCTCCCCCTCTCTCTCTCTCTCTCTCTCTCTCTCTCTCTCTCTCTCTCTCTCTCTCTCTCTCTCTCTCTCTCTCTCTCTCTCTCTCTCTCTCTCTCTCTCTCTCTCTCTCTCTCTCTCTCTCTCTCTCTCTCTCTCTCTCCCCCTCTCACCCTCGTATTGACCGTCGTGATGCACGTTAGGTTGAAGTAGCCTTATGATCTCGTCTCAGGATGAGGTTTTTTTTTTTTTATTTTTATTTTTTATTTTTTTATTGGCGGTCAAGTTGAATTGGTGGTCTTGGCTGGAGTGAGGTCCAGGAGGCATGGCCGGCCCGTCCGCGCCCACTGTGCCAACAAGGAGGCCGCACGGCGGGCCGCGCCCAGTGTCCTGGGTAAACACACTTTTGAATTCGGGATGGAAGCAGGGGATTTCGTCAAGCAGCCCTTGTCTGGCGTGGCCGTGCGTGACGGTCCAGGTGAGGGCACAGCGGGCTGGGTGCACAGTGGGCCAGGCCGGGCCGGGCACACTGGGCTAGTCCGACCAGCACGCGCCAGACAAGAGGGCGGCAAACACTTGCCGGAAATCCTCTTTGTGGGCAGGCTGCCGCCGCCCGCCGTGATCCCGTGTGTGGCCGCGAGGCCGCCCCGCCCTGATACAGCCCCGCCCCGGCCCGCCCCGCCCCGCCGCACCGCGGGACATGCTAAGCTGGCTTAAACTCAACAGCTCAACACAAGGAACAAGCCCGCGGCACGAACCCCCCTCGCAAGGATGCTGTCCCGAGGCGGCCACCTTCTTTGGCGGATCCCTCACCAATGTAACGCGGAGTATTTTCACCGGCCATACTCCTCGTCTCGAGGACAGCGCGCGGAGTATCCACGCCGGCTTATTAAGCGGCACGTTGAGAGGCAGGCAGCAGCGCAGCGCCGCGGGGACGCCTCGCTCGTAATTGACGTTTATGAGGCGAGGTTCACTCGCAGCGCTTTATGAGAATACCTTGGCGAGGCGGAGACAAGGCGTCCGGTCTTGCGAGACGCCGCGTCGCTCCGCCGTTGTCAAAGGAAAGGAACGTTACTTGGGGCGAGATTAAAGTGGCTTTCTGTTCAAACGCCGAGGACACAGACACGTGCTAAACGTATTCAGAGACAATGATGGGACACGTCCGCGGGCGGGGGCGAGGCACGAAAACTCTACGAGGACGAGTCATTGCCTCTTCTCGAGACACTACGATCTCAGTCCTCAACTCGAAGCCTTGTGTCGCCGTTTCTTACTCCGCATTATATTCCATACAGATTGTCGAATCTGAACAAGCTACCAGACTAACTAAAACATCATGAAACACCGCCACCGCGAGCGAGCGGCGGCGCGGCGCGCGCAGAGCACTCTAGCGGCGGCTCGCGGAACCACATTCGCACACGAGGCCTGTTCGGAGGTGTCTTCTCTCAGAGCGACAAAAGCAGTGACGCGCCCTGTCCTCAGTCTGAAGCTAGACTCTGCCGCCAGGTATTCGGGTTGCGCCGCGCCGGGTTGTGGTCGGAACGGAAGCCTGCAAGGGGGGGGGGAGGGGGAGCCCCTCACTGATTGAGTCATTTCATTGGCTAATCTCTCGGATAATTAAGTGGGCCCGGATTGGCTGCGGGTAAGAGACGCAGTGTGCGAGAGAGGCAGCGCGCCATTTTCTGTCCTTTTTCTTCTCGCGGAGTCCCCGCTTGACCCCGAGCGGAGCCTTCGGACGCAGCCGGCCCGGGCACGCCATCATACCGACACCACACTGCTACGCTACCCCTTACAAAAAAATAAAAATAAAATGAAAAAGTAACTTTTTACACTTTCAAAACGAAGCAGCTTGTTTCCCGCGCAAATTTCGTCTTGCTCGGAGATCGGCAGGTGGAGGCGGGGCGTGGCCCTAATGAGACTCTCTGATAGTTTCCTGATTGGTGGAAGCTGGCAGCCGATGAAGGGCGGGGCGGGGCGGGGCGGGGCGCGGCGGGGCGGGTGGCCTCAGACAGCCCTTCGCCTCTCCGGGCCTGGCAGACGAGGGGTCCTGGGTTGCTGGGGTCTTTGGGGTAGTTTAGGTAAATCAGGTAGGGGTATTAGAGGGGGAGGCGAGCGGGGCGGTGGAAGGCGGGGGAAGTCTGTCAGAAGTCTTAAGAGCTCCCCCCCCCTCCCCCACCGCAACGCGTTGCGTGGCCCCGCTCGGGCCAACGCGTCACACGGCGCAAAGTTCACCTGCCAGCGGAAAATAAGCGCGAAAAAGGGGTCCGCGTTGCCGGTCCCGGCCCGCCACTGACTGTCGCCGCCATCAGAGATCAATCTTCATCCCCAAATATCGAGCAGCCTGATTACCTCCCCGCTGCACAGTGGGTCAGAAGACCGCGCAGGCGGCCAAAACTCCAAGCTCCAGAGTCGCTCAATGGGGCTCGAATCGAACGTGACCCCACCCATGGATTGCTCCCTGAACGAGGAATCCATTGGTGGGGTCAGACGATCGATTCGAGTCCCAGTTAGCCACTCTGGAGCCTCAAAACGCGTCTAGAGTATTGTCCGCCTCGACGGTCTTCTGGCCCACTGTGCGCGGCAGGCTGATTCCCCACGGTGCGCTCCGTCGTCGCGCGAGAGCGAGCGAGACGGAGGCGCCGCGAGGCATTCCTGCTGCATTCCTCCCCGAATCCTTGATTCCCCTCGCGAGCGCCGTCCTAGCGCCGTCTCTCTTGCACCCACTGCCGGCCTCCCCCCTCCGATGCATTGACTCTCTCGCCCTCCTCCACTCCTGAATGCCTTATTAAGAGAGTGGTGCTCTCTCTCTCTCTCTCTCTCTCTCTCTCTCTCTCTCTCTCTCTCTCTCTCTCTCTCTCTCTCTCTCTCTCTCTCTCTCTCTCTCTCTCTCTCTCTCTCTCTCTCTCTCTCTGTGTGTGTGTGTCCGTGCGCGCGTAGGCGTGAGAGTGTACAAGGGTGGAGCAAGGGTACAGGGAAAAGGGGGGGGGGGTCGAGCCCTTTGGCGCAGTAACAAGCGTCTAGAGGGCTGAACATGAATTAGTCCCAGTCGCGCTGAATTGATAAATAAATAAACACGCAAATGAATAAGGTAGCTTTTAATCGTGCGCCCCTCGGTGCACTTGAGGCGGCCGGCACGTCCAACGCGAACCGAGGCGAAGCGGCCTGGTAAGAATACGCAGAACAAGAAGCGAAGAAGGAAAACCAACTTGAGAAGAAAAAAAATAATTTAAAATGGTGCAAAGATTTGAGGCGTGAAACTGGGTGTTGTATGCGTGCGAGGAGGAAATGTTTTTTTTTTTAAACGTTCACCGTTATTTACCGAGGTGGTAACCACAACCTTCAGTCAAGTTCCACCACCAACATCACTTTTTTTTTTAAAAAAAAAAAAAAAAAAAAAAAAAAAGAGAACTCTACACCCCCTCCCCAGTCTGAGTGGGGAGGCCTCCTGCTTTACTTCGGTGTTCGGGATGGGAACCGGTGCTATCAGGTAACTGGGGTTAATCCGATCCAGCGACTTCGATATCGTACGCCGGGGGACCCAGTAGGACCCGAGCCGCCGACACGGCCCAACATGGGCAGAGTAGAGTAAGGCAGAGACGATAGAGAGACAGAGAAAGAAAGAAAGAGAGAGAGAAGTTTTGGGAGCTTTTGTTTGCGCAGGCTGGTCGGTACCAAATGTACACCCGCTGTCCGGCGCTCCCAGAGCCGAACATGCAGTCAGTGGGCCAGCTTCAAAGGACTTATCAACTCCATCCGACGAATCGGAATGGACCCACTCGCGACCAATCTCGAGTGGCTGGCTCGATCGGGGATCGAACCAGTGCCGAGGCCAATCCGCCGAAGCGGACTGCTTTTTAGACACCCGGGTGTAATGGCCTGGATTGAGCCTAGACCACTACACCACCCTGACTTGCACGTCTGCCGAGTGTTGGACGACGGGTTTGAGTCGCAGTGGGAGGAAGCCAGTCGAAAAATGAAAGGAAATTGGGGGATTCGATCCCCGAACCTTACTGTCGGGGTCGGACGCCTTAACGCCCTCAGCCACCACGGCTCATGTCTGATGTCGATTGAAGCGGGCTCTTGACGTGACAATGAGCAGCGGTCAGAGAAAAAAGTTGCGAAGTAATAAGATTTGAACCGCCGACCTTCACACCGGGAAATCGACGCGTCTTCACCCCGAGTCACCACGGCACTTGTTGATCGCCGCGCGTTGCCTTGGGTTTGAACCGCACTAGTAAGGCTTTTTTTTTTTTTTTTTTTTTTTTTTTTTTTTTTTTTTTTTTTGGGGGGGGGGCTGAATGAAACCGAGACCTGTCAGGCCTGGGAGAACACCAGGACTCGGTCCTATCGTGTGCGCACCGTCCACGGGAGGTGCGATTCTTATGCCCGCGCCTCACCCGCGTCCCTGGAGTTGCCGGCCAAACTTCGGCCGTCGCGTTGGACTGGAGAGACTTGACCGCGGCGCGGGCCGCGCGCTCTAGCGGCCGCCCGGGCAACTAATGCAGCGTACCTAACTGGACCCACCCCGACTCGGCCGCGCCGACCCGACTCCATCCCGTCCGGACCAGCGATTCTGCTACCCAATAAAGTCGATTGGGGATGGACGCGATCAGCGGAGATAAACGCAAACTAAATAAGCTGCCTCTTCAGAAAAGTTGGCGAGTCTTGTGCCGGCCCGACAACTGCGGACGGGCGTGTGTGTGTGTGTGTGTGTGTGTGTGTGAGAGGGAGAGAGAGAGAGAGAGAGAGAGAGAGAGAGAGAGAGAGAGAGAGAGAGAGAGAGAGAGAGAGAGAGAGAGAGAGAGAGAGAGAGACAGAAAGAGGGCGTGTGTGTGTGTGTGCGCAGAGCGCAGGGGGAGATCAGAGGAATAGACAGAAAGGAAGGGATGGCTCGTTTAATGGAGAGAGAGAGAGAGAGAGAGAGAGAGAGAGAGAGAGAGAGAGAGAGAGAGAGAGAGAGAGAGAGAGAGAGAGAGAGAGAGAGAGAGAGAGAGAGAGAGAGAGGCGGGGGAAGGATCCTGAAGGCATGGTCTGGAAGTCTGGAAGGAAAGGAGCATCGAGGGCCGGATTGAAAAACAGGATCCGCGGGAGGAGGGGGGGGGGGGACTTTACGGGGCCGATTTCCCCCGTATATCCTTCAGGACGAACCGAACGCACACTGAGGGAAAGACTTTGGAGCAGCTGTCAACGTCGGTGAATGCGCGACAAAAAAAAAAAAAAAAGAGGGGAAAGGAGTTCCAGAAGAAATTGAGATAGCTGAAGGGCTCTCAGATATTGGAAGAAGCCGCCACACGGGTGCGCAAGTGCGACGGGGCTGGTACCGTCGTCGTGGGTTCGAATACTGCCAGCTCCAACCTTCCCTCCCCGCATTTTCTCGCATTTAAGACGGATGCCGCACCACTGTCTCCCTCGCACCTGCACTGGACGCGGCGTGAGTGCGAGAGAGACAGAAGAACCGGTCAGCAGCAGCAGCAGCAGTCAGCGGGCTGCGACTGTAAGGGGTAAACGGCATGGCACGGATGTTTAAATAATGTGCCGACACCGGAAGCCTGAAGCCTCGCATTGATTCGCCGCTCCTCATCAATCTTCTTTTGTTTCTTGTCGCGGAGCCCGACGGCCCGACGCCTCGGCGTTGACTAAAGCCTAACACCTCCCCTCCCCCTCCCCCCTCCCCCTTCACGCTTCACGTCAGGAGGACAAAGACATTGAGATTCGTCGTTGAATGTTGAGCAGCGCGTGGCTTTGGCCGGGGGTGGGGGTGGGGAGGGAGGGGAGGGACAGAGAGAGAGAGAGAGAGAGAGAGAGAGAGAGAGAGAGAGAGAGAGAGAGAGAGAGAGAGAGAGAGAGAGAGAGAGAGAGAGAGAGAGAGAGAGAGAGATAGAGAGAGAGTGAGAGAGAGAGAGAGAGAGAGAGAGAGACACTTCCACGCACCGCTCGCCTAGAAGGCAGGGTAAGAAGATTTCGAGGATTAGAACAGGCCGAAACACTTGAGCTTTATTTCACTCGAAGGATGTAAAAAAAAAAGGGGGGACGAAGAAAGGAGCAGGGAATTCAAAAGTCTTGGCTGGAAACTTGCCGGTCTTTTCCCATTTATTATTTAAGACGGCCGGGAAAGTTGACACCTCCGTCGCCTCGCGCGCGGCCAGGGGGATGCCGGGATTCCAGGCGGCAGGGCCGCGGGGTATGGAAACAAGCCCGGATAATCATTGTTGATGTCCAACTTTTAAGATGCGCCATTTATTTTTTGGCAACCCTTTTCTGCTCGCGGCCCCCAAACCCCCCAATCGCAACGCGACAGCACCCCAGCAGCCCACAGGCATTCCCATTTAGTGGAATGAATGAATCAATTTTTCTTTTGCCGTCCCCGCGTGGAGGTTAGTGAGGTCAACCGGGCCGATCCGGGGAGCAAGCAATATGGGGCGAGAGAATGGATTTCGACTGGAGGGCGGGGGATGGGAGAGGGCAGGGCGCGGCAGGGCAGGGCAGGGCAGCTGGCTCGCCGTGGCGTATAGCTTGTTGGCAGCCGTAATTGAAGCAATCCGAGACTGGCTGGGGGTGGCTGGTGGCGTGCGCGGGGCTGCTGGGGTCACTTTTGTGTTCTGTCCTGCCCGCCGCACCCCCTCCGTCCCCCACCCTGTCCCCGTTTCCCCGGCGAGGCTTCTGAAATTTCAGCAGTCCATGGGTCGCCGCACAGAAGTCTCGGCATCGGCGCGGCGCTCCGGCTCTTTAGTTTCAGTTTGAAATGGGGGTACTACTACTGCAGCCGCCGCACAGGGGGCAAAACCCGTTCGGTGTTTCGACCACCTCCACCGGTCCTCTGGCCCACAGCGCCTCGCGTCTATCGGGACCGGAGTTCATGGTTTGTCCGACCGAATTTTGTCCGACCCGCCCGGGTGTCTAGCCTTGCAAAGGGCTGCAAAGGGCTGCGTGAGGGGCGCCGGCCCCTCACGCAGCCCTGACGGAGCCTTGGGCAGGCTCTGTGAAGGCTGCGCAGGGCGCCGGCCCCTCACGCAGCCCTGACGGAGCCTTGGGCAGGCTCTGTGAAGGCTGCGCAGGGCGCCGGCCCCTCACGCAGCCCTGACGGAGCCTTCCCAAGGCTCTGTGGAGGCTGCGCGGGGCGCCGGCCCCTCACGCAGCCCTGACGGGACCTTGGGCAGGCTCGGTGAGGGCTGCGTTGGGCGCTCTCACGCAGCCCTGACAAACCATATACACCTGGCGCGGCGTTCCAGGGGGAGTCCGCTGGAGCGAGCCTTGAGGGCGCCTGGAGGGTAGGCGTCGAGCACCGCTGGGTGTGCGGCGGGCCGGCCTATCCTGGAGTTCACAGGCGCCGTGCTGCGAGCCGAGTTCAACCCCTCCTCTCCCTCCCCTGAGGACGCTCACCTCATCGTTTCTGAGGGCTGAACCTCCCACCCTTTTGTCCGCTGTTTTAATCGCTCTTTCGCACCCTCACCGCTCCCCCCTCCCCCCCCCCCGCCATTTTTCGCTCGGATTGCGCATCAGGCGGCTTGACGCCGCGCAGCTGGACGCCGCCAGGAAGGCGACGGCCTGTTTCTGTTTTCGTCGTCTTTCTCCCAATTTGTCGGGAAGAAAGGACGGCCCGGGTGGAATGGGATGTAACTTCTCTTAATTAATCACCTGCCCGAGGGCCTCATCTTTCCCATTGTTTGATTTGTCACTAAGGGAAATTGCGAAGCGCGATAGTCTCGCTTCGTCGCTCTGTCTCTCTCGCGCCCCCACGGGACGGCCCCTGAGTGCGAGAGAGACAGAGCGACTTCGGTGCGAGCACTGCGCGCTCTAGGCGAACGAACCTCGCCGTGAGCGACGGTCCTGCTGGAAGCCTAATTAGGAACAGGAGGATGCGGCCCGGGGATTCCTGTTGCGAGGCTAGTTGCTTCGCTGCCGCTCTGTCTCTCTCGCACTCGTGGGGCGGTGCGGGACGCGAGAGAGATGAGTTCGCTATCTGGCAGAGGGCCGACGACAGAGAATGCGGCTGAGTCGCCACAGCTGGCGCGGCCCAGACCTCAAGGTCGCTCCCACGCGCGGTTGCCGCGCCGATGCGGGTGCAATCTGTTCGAGACGCTCGCGGCTGCCAGTCAACAGGCCCATTAGCTCAGTTGGTTAGAGCGTCGTGCTAATAACGCGAAGGTCGTGGGTTCGATCCCCCCATGGGCCACTTCTTTTTCACCACTCGAGGTTGGAGATTCGAAATATACAGTGTCGGAATTTTGCGTGCAATGTGGTGGTTGTGTTTTCGGCTCTAGCGTATCGGGCCCATTAGCTCAGTTGGTTAGAGCGTCGTGCTAATAACGCGAAGGTCGTGGGTTCGATCCCCCCATGGGCCATATTCTTTTTGCAACTTGAGATCAAAATCACTCTTTCATTCCGTTTCATTCTGTGTGACTAGACTTCGCGGTGAAAAGCAAAAAAGAGCGTCCTTTTTTTTTTTTTTTTTTTTTTTTTGAACGAAACGACTGCTCTGCGTGTCCGTCTCACTGCGGGGCGCCAAGGAGGACGCACTCCTTGGGCCGGCCGCGCGCGGTAAGCCTCGCTGACGGCAGCACTATTGGCTACCGATGAATTCAGCCAAACACAAAGGTCCTCATCCAATTTCAGGCTCGGCTTGAGCAGACCCTTCCTGGGCTTCTCCCGGCGACGGTTTAATGGAGGACTGCGGGAAGGGGGAGAGAGAGAGAGAGAGAGAGAGAGAGAGAGAGAGAGAGAGAGAGAGAGAGAGAGAGAGAGAGAGAGAGAGAGAGAGAGAGAGAGAGAGAGAGAGAGAGAGAGAGAGGCGAGGCGACCTTGCAGAAACTATGAGGGATCGATGGTCCATTGTCGCGAGAGGCGCGCAAGTTGGTCGGTGTGTGCCGCACTTGCCATTAAGGCCTGCCGGCTGATTCACTCCTTCTCTCTCGCACCCATTGCCCTGCGAGTGCGAGAGAGTGCTGGGTGCGGACTGCTGGGGACCCGCTGGGGTGGCCATTCTATCCGAGTTGCAAGTTTGTGACCCAAGTTATTTGTAGCGTGAGGACTTCGCGTGACCCATTTCAGTTAGGCTCGTTCATTTATGGGCCTTGCGAGGCGAAAAGTAGTCGAGATTGCACGGCCAAGCGATCGTGCGGCGTCCCACTGCAAATCCAAGATCTCTTCTTGGTAAATCATGTCAACCGCGTTTTAACAGGACGCTTACCGACTTCCTCGGCCGGCACTCTTTGACAATAGCTAATCCTTTTGATTCATATTCCGTCTCGCTCCTCTCTTTTTCGCTCCCTTTGAGTCTTTCTCTCTCTCTCTCTCCGAGGCTCATTACGGCCCGCAAAGGGAATTACTCCAGACGGATCATCCCCACCATTATAGCCGCAGCCAGTCATCTTCGGCCTTTTCCTGGACTGTTTGGCGAATCGGGAGTCGCGCACTGTGCGGACTTTCTAACCGAACCCTGTTAATCCGTCATCCGTCGGAAACTAAATCAAACTAGAAACATTGGAGATTTCGGAATTTCCCGCAGACCGGAGTCCATTTCACCCAAGCAAGTTGTTCAGAAATTTCCAAGAATCTTTTTTCACAATGTAATAATATGTTGGCGGGATGACAGAGTAGTCCATAAGACCGAGGAGCCCGACGTGTGGCGTGGGTGCGGGACAACTCCACATCGACTGCCTGAGGAAATTGGATTGGGAAATACAAAGGCCTTGAATGGGAGACATTGTCTCAGCAAGTTTGGTTCCCTCTACTCGACCTGCTCACGGAGGGCCGCCTGGCGCGCCGGCGGCGTAGGCGGCTGGCCGTTGGGGCGCCCGGCGAACCGGGCAAACCGGCCTCCGATTCGAAATCGGCGCCAAAATAAGCGTTTTCATTCACATGATGATTCAAGTGGCCTACACCTCACGAAGTATTGGGAAAACTACTTTCTTTGTTACGGTACAATAAATAATTGCAACGCAAGCTTAATATTTTTTTTTGCCAGTCTGTGCTTGCTTAAAATACTTTGTAGAAAGTAAACAAAGCCCCCCCATCGTACTGGGTACCGAACCAGGTTTTATGTTTTTTTTTTTTTTTTTTTTGGGGGCTGCTGTCTCTGTTCCTCACGTCATCAATCTTACGCACCTCGTTCTTGTTCTCGCTGGCCTGGCATTACCTTCCCTTACTGCTACCCCAACCCACCACCACGCCTTGCAAGACACCGTGTCACAGCTTGTAATACATAGGTGGCAATGGTCTACATCCACGCGGGTCCCTTTGCCCCCCCCCCCCCACACACACACACACACGGCTGGACTGCAAGGCTGGCCGTGTCCTCCTGGGCGCTAGAGATAAGATAATGGATGAAGAATGTGATGCAGGGCAGAGGATGAGTGACAGAGAATGATCTGCGCTCCGGAATGGAGGTGGGGTGGGGGTGGGGGTGGGGGTGGGGGCAGACAGGGACCCTATCGGAGTGTCGGCACGCAAATTAAAAACGGTTTGAAGCAGATCCTATTTGAAACAAAAGAAAACAGTTTGCGACGGTGGTTGGACGGAAAAAGCTGGTGGTCTGAAACTGAGGAAAACAGCCGTCCTATGAAATTTGGTTCTTTAAACCATTTTACTTTCACTTTCCTATGTTGACAACGTTAGAGCGACGCGCAAAAAGAGGAAATAACATCAATCCTGAGATGGCGCCCCCCCCAAAGAAACAACAAGAAAACAAATGTTCTCGCGATAGGGGGTGGGCGTGAGGGTAGAGTCGTCGCTTTGGGTGGGACCGCGGCGCGTCGGAGCAGAAAGAAGAGGAAATAGGAGACGCGTTTAATGATTGAAAATTTGATTGAATTCGACACTCTGTCCGTGGCGAAGCGAAGCCTCTTTGAGTCGAGCGCGCAGCGCGCCCACTGTGTCCGCCCGCCGTTTGGCCGTCATGCTGAATGTTGATTGCCGACATTCTTCCCCTTTGTCTCCACCCCCCGCCCTCTCTCTCTCTCTCTCTCTCTCTCTCTCTCTCTCTCTCTCTCTCTCTCTCTCTCTCTCATTAAAGCACGCGTGTCGCTACCTCCTGAATGCCGCCATCGGACCGCCGCACAGTGGGACAGAGGACCGGGAATGCTGCCCTCCCCGCGGTGTGGTCCTGCCTGCCTCCGCTCTGCGCCGAGCAGGACGATGTCAAAGCGCGCCGCCGTCACAGTGGGCCGTTCGAGATTGATGGCGCGAGCCAACATCAACAAGTGTCGGCGCTTTCACAAGATTCGTTTTCAGGTGGCGTGAATGCGAATATCGATTCGGTGCTATGAACATTTCCCGCTTTTTTTTTATTTTTGTCTGTTTTCTGGTGTGTTTGAGGCTCACCCTTGGCCTGAGTGTGTCTGGTCTTCCCCCCGCACGGACTGCACGACCAGGACGCAGCGCCGGCCTAGCGGATTTAGCACTGCGGAAACAGTTATCAGACAGCTCCGGGCGGGGCGGGGCGGGACGGGGCGGGGCGGGGCGTGGAGTCAGACCCCATTACTCGTAATCCTCTGGTTGGATTTGCGTTTTGACGTCCTAATCCCACCGGCTTGTTACCTCCGCTCTTACAGTGACGCAACTGCCCCGGGGTCTCGCGCGCGATGCGGCGTTCTTCAAGGCCCGGTGCTGCGTTGCTCTGTCTCTCTCGCACCCGCAGCGCAACGGGGTGTGTGAAAGAGACAGGCCTCCAGGGGTTGCCGTCAATGCCCGCCCGAGGTGACCCCCGCGGCCTCCGCAACGTCTGCTCTCTTCGCGACGCGACAAAAAAATAAAAAAATAAAAAAATGAAACACACGTGAAACGTGATGCACACCTTTTTAATTAAGGAACAGAGCAAAGTTATTGTTTTCCGGGGCGGCGCACTTCTTACCGCCTCTTCCGTTTGATTGGCGAGTAAATCCGCGCACGCGAGAGCCCTTGCGACTCACCCACTCAATTTTGGAGCGAAAAAGGCTTTCGCGCTGCGAAATTCGGCGGCGGCGGCGGCGGTGCCACAGGGAGTGGCGATTGTCTAAATCCAGGCCTGCCTGCCTCGGGGAAATAAAGCGTCGCCTGAAAGAGTTTGGACCGATAGGGCCGTGACAGCTGCCTACTGGGCGTCAAGTTGGCCGCCCGTTTTGGCTCCGCAGTGCTGGCCAACGCGCGGCGGTTAAAAGCCCCCGCCAGGCCGACGGCCATTGCTTTCGTCTCGCTCTCTCTCTCTCTCTCTCTCTCTCTCTCTCTCTCTCTCTCTCTCTCTCTCTCTCTCTCTCTCTCTCTCTCTCTCTCTCTCTCTCTCTCTCTCTCTCTCTCTCTCTCTCTCTCTCTCTCTCTCTCTCTCTCTCTCTCTCTCTCTCTCTCCACTGGGCCCCACTGGGCGCGGCGGACTATTGCACCTCCGCGCGGACAAAGTGTTCTCCAACTTCTAGTTTTCCGTGTCGGCGAATCTCGCTCTCTCATCTGCGCCATTTCTCAGCTCTTATTCATGTGTGTGGGCGGCAGGGCGCGTCCTCCAAGGGGCGACCGAGGGGAGGGGGGAGGGGGGAGGGGGGTGCGTGTGAAATGTCCGAATGATTTATTGTGCCGGAGCTGGATGCAGGGCGCTGTGATACGGGCTGCTGGCGGCAGCCTGCCGTCTTGCAAGGCGGAACGCCTTTTTCAAAACTCCACGGCCGACCGCCGCCCCCTGCTGCCGAGCGGTCCGCCCAATTGCTTCGTCGCTCTGTCTCTCTCGCACCCCGACTGAAGATTGTGAGTAAACGTCCAGAAAACGTAGAGAAACGATCAAAAATTAGTCGGGCGCGAGCGGTACTTGAACCCGTGACCGCTGGCTTCGACCGGCGACGGACAGGCGGCGGGCGGCCGGAACGCGCGCCTTGACGCTCGCCAGTCCACCGCCTGACGTAACTGACTGCGGCGGCGCGGCGGACCAGACGCCTCGGCCTCGCGGAGTCAGCAAGGGGAGGGGGAGGGGGAGGGGGAGGGGGAGGGACAGCGGCGATTCAATGGCGGCTGAGTGAGATAAGGCCAGCGATTTGTGGCCTGCGATTGGAAGCCTCGCGAAGGGCGCGCCATGCTCTCAGGGATCAGGTCGCCGAGGTCGCCCCGGGGGGGGGGGGGGGGGGGGGCGGTAAAGGACTGTGGGAATATTTCTCGTCGCTAATAATATTACCTCTGTGGACGAAGTCAAGCACATGGCCAGCCCCTGTGCAGGTATGTATGACCATTCAAAGGACTGTCGCAGATTTTTAGAAGAAGCGCGTTGTAAGCTGAAAGTTAAATTAAAATAAGCTGCGAGGTTTGAAATTTTTTTTTTTTTGCGGCTTATTTCTCAAAGATCCTCCCCGTGGCAAAGGGTTTTCTTTTTAAAAAAATAAAAATAAAAAAAGAAATTCCTCGAGCTCGTAAGCGAGCAATTCCCGGTCTCGTTTCCCGGTCAGAATGATTTTGTTAAGGGCGCATCAAGGCGACGACGGAACGGCCGCGCGCTGCCGGACAAACTTGCAAGGGGCGGGGCGGGGTGGGGTGGGGCGGGGCGGGGCGGGGCGGGGTGGGGCGCCGTCGAGACCGGTCCATTGTGGAGGCGATAAATAGTGTCTCGACAGGTGAGCGTGCCGCGCCCTTCCCCGACCGGGCGGGCCGCCCCGCCGAACGGCAATCGCAACAACAACAACTCACCTCGCGGGCCGGGACGCCGCAGTTACGCCCTTGTTGTTGTTGTTGCTGGAACCGCGTTTGGGGGACCACTGTCAGAAAAATCCGACAGTGAAACCGGACGAAACATAAAAGGAAAGTTATGGCCGATACTAAAAGCGAATAAAAGGAGCGGCGGGCTCCTGGGGAGTCCTGGGGCGGGCGGCCTGGCCGGCGCGGGCAGCGGCTGGCTGTCCGGCCGGCCGGCGGAGGGCCGGGCAGACCGAGCAGGCAGGCAGCCTGCATGCAGCGCGCACTGCGGTGGGGCGGTGGGCACATGAATTATGTCCGCGCCCTCTATGATTCGCTTGACGGGCCGCTGTTATTCGGCAATGGATGGGCTCGGCGCGGCACGGCACGCACAGTGGGCCAGAAGACCGGCGCACGCCCGGGACTGTGACCACCTCCGCCGCTCCTCTGGCCCACTGTGGCACGGCGCGGCCCGCGGAGGGGATGGCGGCGCCGGCCGAGGGGAGGCGTATGCGCATATGCGATCGGCCCTTCCCCCCTCCTTATCCGTTTTTGATGCACTCCTTTCGTGTTTTGCCGATCACTTGGCCGGATCAAGCTGTCTCCGCGCTGCCGGCGAACCTAACTGAATCTGGACGAGATGGACTGCGTGCGTTTCATATAAACATCGTCGTTTCAAATTTTTTTTTCTGTGCTTTTAAGGCAGTGAAAACATGTCAATTATTTCCTCCGTATTCCCGCGAGTGAGACACCGACGAGTCTGCCGGCGTCGCAAAGCACAAGATAAAGCAGCCATTTTTTTTTTTATTTTTTTTTTAATTTTTTTTTATCTTTTTTTTTTACAGCCAACCTTGAGCACCCTGCATCATCCCTTTGATCGCCGGTCTGCACAGAGGGCCGCTCCAAGGGCGCCGGTCCAGGCTTAAGGGCGGGCCCTGCGGGTTTAGGGCAGTTAAAGGACAGGTGCCGGGCGTGCCGCTGACTCGAGGAAAACAACACACCACGTGATCGGCGCGGGAAAAGGCTTTCCGTGTTGCTGGTAATTCGGGCGGCCCTTGGGAAGGCAAGCGCCCCAGCCGCCGCGGGTTCTACTCCGCAACACTTCACTTTTTTTTTATTCTTTTGTTTTTGTCTTTTGTTTGGGGCTTGCTCCTTGCCGTCGTTGCGCGCGTCCCCGTTGCTCATTGCACCGTCTTAATATTCTTGACCGAGACTTTGGCGCGGAAATGGCATCAGATGGCGACGCGAAATGAGGGCGCTTCCGAAACTTGTGCCCCTCCCTTCTCGAAGCTCGCCGAACTTGCCTCTTAATTAGTCTACATTAATAAAGACGCCACAGGTCCGGCCTGGCGGAGCGACTGTGACGTCTTGCTACGTACTCCGATATGCTGCTGCCATCATGGAACCGTCGACCCCGTAGACCCACTCCATCAAGCAATACAACAACACGGTGAACTGTGTAGTACCGAGTCGAGTTTACAGTGGTCCTAAAACCCGTCACGTGGATTATGAAGGTCCTGGACAAAGGCGTGACCCGCTCGGGGAGGCAGGGGGGTGGGGGGCAGGAGTCTGGTTCCGGGCAAGAAAGGGCAGTGCAGCACGGGCCGGCCGGGTCGGCGTGCGTGGCGTGCGGGGCGAGCGGCCACCCAACTCAAAATTCATATTCCATATCGGATGGGCATTAAGGCCCTCCCCTCAAGCAGGACGGCCCAAGGCCGTGTCTTTGGGGAGCGTCCTTAAAAAGGGCTCGGCACTGCTGTCGTCGTCGGGACTTAAAAAAAAAAAGACTTGGGAATTTCTAGGACATGCTTTGGTTGTTGTTCCTCCGCTGATTGGCTAAGCCGTGCCGAAGCGTGGCGTGGCTCCCAACGCGTCACGAGGACACTGAGGCGGCTTATTGGCGAGGATATGTTAATTATTTAGACCCCCGGGGTGGCTGTGGGGCACCACACCCCACCCCGCCCCGCCAGCCTCACCACGCCACACCCCACCCCGCCCCGCCAGCCCCACCACGCCATGCCCCGCCCCGTCCCGCCACCGCTCTGGCCACAACATTAAATTATGTCGAGTCCGAGGGGAGCCTTCTGCCGGACGTTAGGGCAAGACTGGCTGGCTGCTGGCTGGCTGCTGGCTGGCTGCTGGCTGGCTGCTGGCTGGCCGCTCGGCGGGGGTTGCTCCTTGGCGGCTGTGAGTCCGGGCCCCAGCTCCCCAGAGGCCGTCGGGCCGTTGGGTTGTGGTAGCGAAGAGACCGAAGCAAGGCGCGTCACGGATCCGGCCCAAGCCACCGCAATGCTTTCCGAAGGCCGCGGGAAAGCCTCTGGACGGCCTGGGGAAAGCCTCGGGAAAGCCTCGGGAAAGACTCGGGAAAGACTCGGGAAAGCCTCTGGACGGCCTGGGGAAAGCCTCGGGAAAGCCTCGGGAAAGCCTCGGGAAAGCCTCGGGAAAGCCTCGGGAAAGCCTCGGGAAAGCCTCGGGAAAGCCTCGGGAAAGCCTCCAGACTCAGACGGCTTCCTGGAAACACCCTTAAACGAAAGGACACAGAGGCTTGAATGTGTGCTCGTAATTGCTTGGGGAAAAAAATTAGATATTGTCAAGGATAACCGACCCGATAAACTGAATTTTCTTTTAAAATGTAGTTTCCGAGCGCCACGTGATGTTGACTGGGACTGACTCTTTGTTTCACGGCGTGCTGTACACACACCCTCCTCGCTGACGCGCCACTTGCTCGGACGCAGACGAATCACCGCGCGGGGCCGCGTGCGGGGCGCCGCACAGCACAGTGGGCCAGAAGACCGCTGAGGCGGCCCAAATCCAGGGCACGTTTTGAGCTCCACAGTCGCTGAATGGGACTCGAATCGAACGTGTGACGCCATCAACGGATTCCTCGTTCGGAGAGCAATCCGTTGGTGGGGTCACACGTTTGGTTCGAGTCCCACTCAGCGACTCCGCCGGTCTTCTGGCCCACTGTGCGCCCGTCCCGCTGTGGCAGCCTTCGCACGCGGCCGGCGGCACCGCGCGGTGCTTTCGCTAAGCGTTCCACCGGCACAACCAATGGGGCAGAAACGCAAGAAGGATTGTTATTGGCACGGGAAGAGGGCAGGGCAGGGGGCGGCGGCGAGCCTAGGCAATGGTGGAGAGGCGGGGGGAAAGTGAAGGAGACCAAATTTTTTTCATGACCGAATTTCAAATTTCTTGATGTACATGATCGTCGGCACCCCTGGCGCCGCCAATGCGAAACTAAGACCGTGATTATGACGTCATTCCGGGCTCCAGCTGCTCGCAATACGCGTCACTTTGGTGATGGATCGTGCCTCTCTGTCCTACCCGCGCCGCGCACCGGGAATGCAACAGGAGAGAGAGAGAGTGTCGCCAACAACCTGACAATATGAGGTTTTCATTTTTTATTAGTCTGGCAGGCAGATATTGTACAAATCTAGGAGAAAGGGTTCAAATTTTTCCAGTTATCCCCCCCCCTTCCCCTCACCACCACCACTGGCGTCCTGATTCCGTGGCACGCCCCACGTCTCCGTCGTGTTCGTCACAGTTTTGCCGCCGCCGCCCCAGCTGCCCGCCTCCCTGATGCACATATTGTATGCAAAGGTCGCATACCCCATTTCATCTCCTTGTCCTCTTCTTTTCTCATTCTCTCTCTCTCTCTCTCTCTCTCTCTCTCTCTCTCTCTCTCTCTCTCTCTCTCTCTCTCTCTCTCTCTCTCTCTCTCTCTCTCTCTCTCTCTCTCTCTCTCTCCTCTCTCTCTCTCTCTCTCTCTCTCTCTCTCTCTCTCTCTCTCTCTCTCTCTCTCTCTCTCTCTCTCTCTCTCTCTCTCTCTCTCTCTCTCTCTCTCTCTCTCTCTCTCTCTCTCTCTCTCTCTCTCTCTCTCTCTCTCTCTCTCTCTCTCTCTCTCTCTCTCTCTCTCTCTCTCTCTCTCTCTCTCTCTCTCTACTACTTCACGCGGCCGCTTCTCCCACATTCGCACGCTCGAGTCAGCTTTCCGTTTTTTTTTTTTTTTGCCCGCCAGTGTGTTTGCCCACACATGGTGCGCGTGCTTTACTCATCGCTTTCTGTTTGCGGTCCGACCAACTTTTTTTCTTTTTTTTTCTAAGCCCTACAGTAAAAGCCAAGGAAACATTCCAGACTTGTGAGAAGTGTCGATGAAACAGTTTACGTCACTACTCTTTGCTGATCGAACCCTTGTCAGTGCAACAATAGTTCCACTGCCACTCAGTCCATGTGCTTTTACAATGCAGGTCCTTAAAGAGGGCGAGGCAGTTTGATCCACGCTCTTTGAATTTAAACGGCGGTTCGAACCGCCGCCTCGTGAGCGCCAGACACAGCGCGGGCACTTAGCGAAGTATAGCCCCGTCGCAACGACCAGAATAAAGCGAAGATTTTACGCGCCAGTAACGCAGAGTCTGCTCGCTCGCACCCCAGTGGGAAGCACCGAGAGAGAGAGAGAGAGAGAGAGAGAGAGAGAGAGAGAGAGAGAGAGAGAGAGAGAGAGAGAGAGAGAGAGAGAGAGAGAGAGAGAGAGAGAGAGAGAGAGAGAGACGACGGCAGCGGGAGAGAACTTTGTAGCGAACGGACGGCGGCGGCTCTGCCGAGCGATACAATGTGGCCACGCAGCGCACGCGGCGCACGCACTTGCAGATTATGCACTGCCTACCTTCCTGGCGGGTAGTCGACTGTGTCGATTCAAATCCGCCCGTCCATCTCCCAACACCTCCCAACATCGAAATTCGAGGTCCCAAAAGTGTGTGCGTGCGTGCCGCATCACGCCGGCTGCGATATGCACCTCATCCGCAGCCCGAAGACTGATGATGTTGGTACAGCACCGCAAAACAGATCGGCCCAACCCCACCGCCGCCCTCCGTTTGGTTTTTCCTGCACTGAGGAGGGCGCAGCGCGGCGGCGGTGTACTAAGGTGTGCAGATTCAAAGCACGACGGCGGCGGTGGGGATAGGGTCGGCCGGGAGGGCCTCAATTTTCTTTTCCCCGGACTTGAGCGGTGCTGGGCGGCGGCGCGGCTGCGGGCGGCCGTCCCTCAGGTAGGCCCTTTACCTTGGGGCCCGTAGGGTTCAGGGCCGGCGGCCGGCACGGCAGTCCCTTGCAGGTGGTAAGCAAAAACACGCCCTCCGCCCTCCGCCCACCGGTCTTCTGGCCCACTGTGCGACGACGGCGCGCCTCTCTCTGTCGGGTCTCTGTCTCGCAGCAGGGCGTCCCCGCCGGTCCCCGCCTCCCGCCCCCGCCTCCGTCCGTCTCTGTCTTTCGTTTATCAGTGCACGTCACTCACCGTCCTTGTTTTCGTCGCCACGCCGCGCGAATATTCAGCACATCTGTTTTCAACGCGGCGGGAAACGGCGGAGGGAAGGAGAGGGGGTGGAGGGGGAGGGGAGGGGAAGTGGGGTTGAGAGGGGCAAATCAGCAAATCAGGTTTTGGGCATTCCAAGCGTCATCGCACGGACACGAATGCAACTAGCTGACGGGTGATTTTGAGAGAGAGAGAGGTGCATGTTTTGCAGAGTTGCAGGCGAGGGGAAATGGATTGCAACGAGGCGATTTTCGTTGTCATGTTCAATTTCGTTGATTAATTCGTTGAAATCGGCCAGTGAGGTAAACAAAGCGCATTCAAGCAGGGGAGAGAGAGAGAGAGAGAGGCGGGAGGAAGGAGGAAGGGCAATACTAATCATGGAGGACCTGCAATGCACGGGGACATCATGAATACCATAAAATAGGTGCGGGGAGGGGAGAGGGATGGCTCCTCTGAATGGAATCCCGTTTTGGATTTGGACATGTCGATAGGATTCCTATAATCCCTTCAAAGGAGCAATCGCTCCAGGACGCACCAGAAGGTGGCTCGCTGATTGAACTTCCGCCTGATGCAAGCTGTGCCCTCTTTTCCACGTTACTGTGTAGACGAGCGCGCTAGTGAACCTGTCGGAGGCAGGCGAGGAACCACGTCGGCTGTGCCTCCCTGTTGCCCGCCGCGGTCTGGTGCCACGTAGTCTCGCCGAGCTCGCGTGTGAGCCTACTCTGTCGGAACACGGAGGGGTTGTCAGACGGTCCCACCCATTCTTCAAGCTTCTGGATGTACACGTGCCCCCGTGGGTCACTAAAATTTTCACTATGGAAAATGGTTGGAGCAGTCGTTACATTTATTAATTATTTTTTTTTTTTTTTTTTTTTTGCGTTTTTGTAGGAAGAAAGCGGCGGTGTTTCCGGCAGTGCATGCCCCCCGTGGGGCTCTGCTGGGCCCCTCGCGTGGCACGGGGCGTAAGGCGGGGCCGGGCGCCAGGCCCGCAGCCCGGCCAGGAGGTGGCTGGCCTGCCTCTGCTCGCGGCCCCGCGGCCCCGCGGCTCGGCTCGGCACGGCTCGGCCCTCGAGTGGGTGGGTGGCACAGCGACACGCCCTGCGCGCCGCACCGCCATGCGTTAGAACGAAGGGCCTTCCTTCCCTTCGCCTGAAGCTTAGCTTTCAATAATTTGAATCCTTCCCATAATCTGTGGAAACCCGTCAGGCCTCTCTAGCGTGGACCTGTGAAAATGATGATCATAATTTTAAAAATATTTTTAACGGCGTGCTGCGGTTATGAACCACTAATAACGAATTATGTCGAATTTTGAACCTCATTGGCTGAAAGTGGAAACAACTTTTCAACTTAGACATTGTGCCTTTCCCCGTTTATAGGCAGCCCGTTACTATGTCCTCCTGGTTGCCTCCGACCAAGTGAAGTTAACTCATCGGGTTCAAAAAAGGTTTATACGGTGACTGCTAGTGACGTGTGCAGTGTGTGTGTGTGTGGGGTTCGGAGGATGGGGCGTTGTATGTGCGTGTGCCAGTTGCGCCGTGTGTGTGAATGAGTGCGCGTGCAGGTGTTGGGCCCGTTCGCTCCGCTATGCACACCGCGTGCCCCCACCCCCCAACACGTAAAGGGCGGGCCAGTAGTTTACTACCCCGCCACTGGTTTATTAGGGCCGCATATGCCTGCCTGTGCTGCCACTCGTTGGCGCCAGCTTCTGTTCCCGAACAACGAGTGCAGAACTGTAAAGGAGCCAGCGGTCGCATTTCCGCGCGCTTGTCGTGGAGTATCGATACAAAGGGGAAATAATTGTGAATTTCGGTGTTCGAATAAAAATGAATTTCAGTTGAATTTCAACGAATTTTAGATGAATTTCAATGAAGGCCAGCGAAATATCAATCAATTTCAGTCGAATTTTAATGAATTTCAGTAACATTCTAATGCATTTCAGGCAAGTGCTGCAACACGCCGTTGTGTTGCGGCACGGCGTCCTCCCAGGCGCTCGCTCGGCTAGGTGGTCCTCCCTTTCCACTGTTATCCCCTCCCCACGAGTTCATCTCCCGTGCCGCCCCGCCCTTTTATTGGTCCTTGAGGCGCGCGCCCTTTGCGGTATGTGAGGCCCTGTGAGCCCCGCGAAGGGGCGCCCTTATTTGGACGTCCGTAAAGCACGCCGAAGATGCACGAGCGTGTTCGGAGAGCGTCTTTCATGCATGCGGAATGAGCGGGCCATCTCGATGTACGGCCTGAGTGCCGGCCTGCAGCCTGCTTGCCTGCCGCGCCGCGTGTGCCACCCTCCGTCCCCCTGACAAAGCAACACTGCTGACCAGGCCACGGCAGCGAGCCTCCAGCGAGCCTCCACGGAGCCTCCACGGAGCCTCCACGGAGCCTCCACAGAGCCTCCACAGAGCCTTGCAAGAGGCTGCGTGAGGGAAAAAAACGGAAAGGTGGGCGAGAGATCAGCTCACGCAGCCTCCACCGAGCCTGCACACCACAGAGCCTTGGGAGAGGTTGTCTGTCTGTGTGTCCGTCCGTCCGTCCGTCCGTCCGCTTGAAGGTTAGAATGCCTCTATCGCTGCGTGCCTGGGCCTTAACAAGGCCTATCGTCCCTGCCGCACAGTGGGCCACCGCTCAGTGGGCCCCGCTGGCCTGCAGCGCCACCCTCGCCGTGCTTGCCTCGCGCACTGTACAAGTTGTACGGACGGCTGGCCGCCGGAGAAGCAGCCACTGTGATCCTGTATGCACTATACTCCTCCTACACGTTCGAAACCTCTGCCAAGAACTCCAAGCACAACCGAATTTTCGACTTTGGGAAATAATGTGGATCCTGGCGAGGTTCGAGGTCGGTGCTCCATACGGTGGAGTGGGCCGGCAGTGCGAGGGCGTCGGTGACTCCGGTCGCGTCAAGGGCCGCTCACACATCTTGGCAGTGCTTGACCGTTTCCCCCCCTTCCCCCTCCCCCTCCCCCCTCCCTCCTCACGCTATCTCCGACACATAGTCCAACTTTCCTGCAGCCGAGGCAGTATCCCGTCTAGGTGCCTTGTTAGCCGAGTGTTTCACCCTGTGGGGCGGGGTGGGGTGGGGTGGGGTGGGGTGGGGTGGGGTGGGGTGGGGCGGGGTGGGGTGGGGTGGGGTGGGGTGGGGTGGGGTGGGCCACACCGTCGCACAGTGGGCCAGAAGACCGGCGCAGGCGACCGAAATTCTAGACGCGTTTTGGAGCTCCAGAGTCGCGAAAGAGGACTCGAACCGAACGTGTGACCCCGCTAATGGATCCCTCCTAGCAATCCATTGCTAGAGTCACGCGTTCGGTTCGAGTCCCGTTTAGCGACCCCGGCTTTCAGAACGCGTCCGGAATTTCGACCGCCTGCACCTGTCTTCCGGCCCACTGTGCACTGCCGACAGCAACAACTCGGCTGAACCACCTTTTGATTGGCGGTCCGCATAACGAGAAGGCCGCGGCGGCCGGTGCTCATAGGTTGTACAACCTTGTTTTGTACGACCTGGTTCTGAAGAGGATCAAGGAAGGCTGTGTTTTTGCTTTCCAAAAGGCTCCGCGCATCGTCGGCGGATCGGTTTTGCAATCCAAGAGGCTCCGCGGATCGTCGGCGGATCGGTTTTGCAATCCAAGAGGCTCCGCGGATCGTCGGCGGATCGGTTTTGCAATCCAAGCCCTCACCGTGCATTGCCGAAGCTCTGGCAGTGCTCCGTGAGAGCTGCGTGAGCCGTCCTTCTCTCACCGCTCGGTGAGGGCTGCGTGGGAGAGAAGGACGGCTCACGCAGCTCTCACCGAGCACTGCCAGAGCTTCGGCAATGCTCGGTGAGGCTGCGTGAGAGAGAAGGACGGCTCACGCAGCTCTCACCGAGCATTGGCAGTGCTCGGTGAGAGCTGCGTGAGCCGTCTTTCTCTCTCACGCAGCCCTCACCGAGCATTGCCGAAGCTCTGGCAGTGCTCGGTGAGAGCTGCGTGAGCCGTCCTTGCAATTCAAGAGGCTCCGCGGATGGTCGGCGGATCGGTTTTGCTTTCCAAGAGGCTCCGCGGATCGTCGGCGGATCGGTTTTTCTTCCCAAGAGGCTCCGCGCATCGTCGGCGGATCGGTTTCGCTTTCCAAGAGGCTTGGCGGATCGTCGGCGGATCGGTTTTGCTTTCCAAGAGGCTCGGCGGATCGTCGGCGGATCGGTTTTGCTTTCCAAGAGGCCCTCCACGCATGCAGGGGGCTGCGAATGGGCCTTTTATAATGAACAGGAGAGCGATTCTGTCATCGCTCTGTCTCTGTCGCGCTCACGACGGAGCCTGCCGCGCGGCTGCGACAGAGGCACACCGGACAGGTAGGGCAGCGCGCGGCGCCGCGGTATCCGTTTCGGTGATGGCTCATCCCCGGGTCGCAAAGGATTGAATTTCGCGTCTGGATAACGACGTTATTTGCGGTTTTCTGCCGAGTGAATGCTTAATGACGCCATTAATTCTGCAGCGCCGCCCCGCCCCCTTCCTCTCTCTTTCTCTGTCTCTCTCTCTCTCTCTCTCTCTCTCTCTCTCTCTCTCTCTCTCTCTCTCTCTCTCTCTCTCACACACACACACAGTCACAGGAGGAGGACGAAGAAGCGGCAGCAAAGGTTGACGGGGAAATAACAATGTTATCGCCTCGGGGTGAAGTAGGCCCGTGCACGGGCACACACACACACGCACACACACACACTCACACGACGTGCTGCGCGTTCTGCCTGCGCGCTCCGCCCCGCTCCCTAAACGCTTTCTAAGGGCCTTTCCTTCCAGTGGCGAGCATTTCCAGCTGATAAGACCATTCCTACCTCTTCTTCGAGGCAGCGAAGAGCGGAGAGCGCGTCCCAACAGATAGCACACTGTGCCCAACGTTGTTTTTCTTTTGTTGTTGCTTTTTTTCAGGTTTGCGTTGTAGAGTTTTTATTAAAATTGATTCCGTGTAATAGGGGATTTGGCGCGAGCCCCTCGGGTTGGCAGGACTGCGGCCCAACAATGCGGGCTGGCTGCTCGGGCTGGCGGCAGTGCCGAGCCAGCCAGCCAGCCAGCCCGCCGTCCAAATTCCCGAGTGCTTTACGTCGCCACGTGCTGTGGCGCCCCAAATTGCTAGTTAAAGTCGTGCCAGTATACCTTCCCTTCGGCCGAACAGGGAGAGTGGTGGGGAACCGATCGGCGCCATGCCTGTCTCTCTCCCCGCGGCGAGCCCCCGCCCACTGCGCTCAGGTAGACAACACTTTGTCTTGGTACTTTATTTAGCTTGAAACTCAAAGGAAAATTCAGAAAATGTTATCGATTTGACTGATTTCTTAAAAAAAAGAAAAGAGGTTCGTTTTGTTGTGCGCTGTGGACCACTCTTAATTAATCTTGTGATTCCTTTTTATTTTGCTTCCTGTGTCTTTTCAAAGAAATATGATGCCTTTGCGTTCCTCGTCGCCCCCCCCCCTTTTCCCTGCCCTAGTCGCCATTTTCCTCTCATTTCTGGCGATGTAATTTCGAGCGATAATTAGTCTCTCTGGAATGCTGTAAAGTTCCTCGGCCCCCGGGCGCCAAATATTATTTTCCCTTCGATAAAGAGCAGAAGGTGTTGTGTTCCAGCCTCCCGCGCGGAGTGCAGAGGGTATGTGGGGGGAGGGGGGGGAAGGTGCTGGTGATTGAGGCAAAGTCAGAGGCAGGCAAAGCGAGACGCGGAGAAGATGGAGCGAGAACGTCTCGCCTCGGGCAAAACGGACTGGAAGAACGGCCGGGTGAAATGCTGCTCCCCGTTTGCCCGTTTGCATTGCTCGGCTCGGCTCTCGCAAATATTAATTTTGCCCCCTTTCTGCTTTAGGTGACGCCGCCGGCCGGGGCTTCCAGAGGTAGGCTGAACGCGGTGTGCTGGCAGTGCTACCTCATGGAGGGCTTGTTAGCCTCCCAGCCTGTGTGTGTGTGTGTGTGTGTGTGGCACATCATCCACTGTTAAAAGTAAATTGGAACTGCTTCGGGGCCGGGCCGGGCCGGGCCGGGCCGAGCCGAGCCGAGCCGCTCGAGGGCAAGGCCTCCACGGGTCACGGGTGGTACGGGTTGTGCGGTCCAGACCCACATAGGGATCCCGCAATACTTTACCCCTCTACGTGCATGGCCGTATATACACGGAGTGAAACGTGAACGTAGCGGGGGGGGGGGCTGACAGAGGTTTGGGAGGGGGTGGCAGCAAGATGGTGGTCGCGGCACCGCACGTGACTGTAGCGAGCTGAGGGATGCATTGATAAGCAGAAAATGTGGGAGGTTTTCGAGTTGGGAATCGGAAGGGAAGAAAGAACGTGCAAGGCATGAGGGGAGGGGTCGGGGGGTGGGGGGTGGGGAGTTATGGCGCGCTGCGACCGGCTGGCCTCGGTCGCTTGCGTCCCGAGTGCACGTGCTCAGGTGTCTTGTTAACAAATTGTGGGGCAAAAAGAAAACGCTGCAGGAAAAAAACACAAACCCTGCTGCGAATCGATGCTAGGTAACATTATAGCTACTGGGGGCCGCACAGGGTCCGGGTGGAACGGGAGCTTTTTGTTCCGTAAACCAGGCCACTTTGGAGGGCTTTGTGCCAACCTGGCTGGATAGAGCGCACCCGGTACGGAGGTGGCGCGGGCAGCGGCGGTGTGCCTTGGGCAAATGGTCACAATTATAATCCACCATCGCTCAGCTATTCTGTCTCGGAGCTACGTGCTGACTTGGCGGAACGGGAAGTGCAAGGTGAGAACCAGGCCGCGCTGGTGGGGGTGGCACAGTGGGCCAGAAGACCGGCGCAGGTGGACAAGATTTTTGACGCGTTTCCAGCTCCAGAGTCGCTAAATGAGACTCGAACCGAACGTGTGACCCCACCAATGGATTCCTCGTTCGAAGAGCAATCCATCGGTGGGGTCACGCGTTCGGTTCGAGTCCCATTCAGCGACTCTGGAGCTCGAAACGCGTCCAGAACTTTGGCCGCCAGCGGCCGGTCTTCTGGCCCACTGTGGGGGGGTGGGGTGCAGAAGCAAGGCCCTTTGGACATTCCTTTATCTAGCCGCGGAGGGAAGGGAAAAGGGTCTGGGGATTGCAGGACCGCACGGCGTTAAGGGCTGGCGGGGCTGGCGGGGCTGGCGGGGCTGGTGAGGTGCGCGAGGGCCCTGTTGCTCTTATCTCAATGAGGAGGAAATATGCGACTGTATTTTAGCGCTTTTCGGCCCGATTGCCCTTCGCCCTTCCGTCGCACAGCGTTGCCAAATTTGCTGCTCCAGGAGGAAAACTCACTATGCGAGCGGGGAAACGCGCCGGCCAGGTCCCGCCCTTCCCTCAAATGGGCGGCCCGGCAATGGTTTTCGTCGAGCTCCACACAGAGAGGTGGAAACTCGCTGATACTGGCGATTAAAATGTCCCTTGAACGAATGCAATAGGGGATTTATTTTTGTGATCATATTTATGTTATGGAAAAAAAAAATATTGCAGAGAAATAGTAGAGATTTGTTGACGTGTTTGACAGGGCTGCTCTGCTCGCAGCGTGGTGTGTAGACAGCGAGTCCGCATGAATACAGCCCCTATTCATCGCGGATTGCGTGCCCGGGGGTTGTTGTTGTTGTTGTCGTCGTTGTCGAAGGCGCGTTAATGCCTTCCCAGCCAGCCCTCTTAATCCGAATGGCGGTGGGTGGAAACAGTGTACGACTTGTCGACAGGTGTGCGGCACGAACTCGGCCGACACGCCTGTAGATTAGCTGTTCCGGTGGCTGCGCGCCTTGTGTTTCCCCTGGTTGTAGACAACATGTAGATGCTGAAAAGGTACGGGCCTTCCGTCAGTAGTTACTGAAGGACGGGCGCTCTGGATCAATGATGGACCAGACACTGTCCGTCCTTTGTCAGCACAGTGTTGGGTACTCCTTTCGGCTGACTTCACCAATGGTGCTGCGCTGGCCATGCCCCATTCCGCTAACGCCATTACCCCTGATAACGCCAGCCCCGTGGGTTTTGGAGCCCTGTTGCTGGTTAATGTGGCCACCCGGCCCGATCCCCCCTCCCTCGCGCAATCTCCTGCACCCGTTTCAACGGTTCACGCTAAATCGGCATTCAAAGGCACTAAAGTTTCGACCTCATGAGGTCACACCTGCAGGGTTCAGTACCCGGGCACCTAAAACGGGAGTTTTAAGCAAAAACTAACCAATCTTAATTTTTTAAAAAATAATAATTTTTTTTTTTAGGGGTTCCGACGAAGGAGGACCCCTATTGTTTTTGACGGCTCCGCTTCTTCTTTTTTATATCCTATTCGGTTTTGGAAAATGAGTACCGCCAAATTATTCGTTACGATAAAAAAATAAGGGTAGCGGGAAGTTTTTAAAAATTTATCGTGGAAATTTTGCGTAATTTGTTAAAACATAAAACTTCAACAATCAAACATCCTTAACCGTTGGTTTTATCGAGAAACGTTTCAAAGACAAAATGTGCCTCAGTAGAAAATTCAAACTTTTGACTCATTAAATTAACGAAAACTTGTCTACGTTACGGTCTAATACGAAAAACATGAATAAATCATTTCCATAGAAACGAATACGATCCACCCGTCAAAATTCAAACTGACCAGTAGAAACAAAGCAGAATGGCGGGAAATTCAAAATGTTCTTCCTGCGCATGCGCTCAATTCAAACCGACCAATACCGAAGACTTCCGGTCAAACCTGATTCAGTTACCACCATGATTTCTGCTCTCCACCTCGCGACTTTCAGTGCTCATACTTCTCAAACAAAGATCACCCGCGTTTTAAAACCATCCCTTTCCAGTTTTATGAGTTTGTCAAACCAACCACCGAACTATTGTTAGGTTGTGGGTCAGAACTATTCCAGTGAATAAAGGAAAACATGACATGAGAAACCGCAGCCTTTAAAAGCAAGCCAAACAAATCCGCTTCAACAACAATCAAGAGGCAGTTTCAATGCGCGACTACTCGTTTCTTCAACGCCTTGCAACTATTTTTTCCGCTCACCACTCACCAAGCATATTGTTGCCAACTTTTAACAAAAAAAATTACCCCCTTTTTTCCGCTACCAACTTAAAATCTCCAACCAATAATGAACATAAATTAATATTTTAAACTTAGAATACCGGAACACCGTGCAATGCGTTAGCATTGGAATTTTTTTTGTTGTGCCGCTTACCGTTTCGGCCGGCCGGCAGTCTCCTGGGCCGCCTCCTCCTCGCCCGGCGCTTCATCGATTCCACTCAGACCCGCCTTGCCAAGGGGAGCGCGATGCACTCTTTGCTCGTATTGCGGCTTTCACAAAAATGAGAGCGGAACGCAATAATCAAGGCGGCGATTTTGTGTGCTGGAGGAGGCCCGCAGACCGCAGCGTCGGCCCTTGGCGCTGGTCGGGGATGGTTGTCGGGCTCGGTCATCAGGGAGATGGATTCCCGTCGTCCTCCCCCGCATCTCTAACTTGTTGAGCACGCCACCTAGAAATGGGGGCACACAGGAAAAGACACAAAGCAGCATCGCTACCGCGCGGAGCTCAAATCTTGTGACTCCTGCGTTGTGGAGGCGGCGGCTCTGCCGGTGTCTCCGCGATGTGAGCGGAGCGTTAGCCTTAGCGCCAAGCGCAAGGGGGAAACAACTCAAAATTTTTGTGTACGTTTTTTTAAATTTCTTCAATTTTTTTGAATTTTTTTGAAATTTTTGGTGTTTGGATATGGAAAACGGTGTTTCCGGGGAGGAAGCCACTCGAAAAATGAAAGGAGATATCGGGATTCGATCCCCGGACCTTACATTCGGGGATCGACGCCTCTCCACTCTCAGCCACCACGGCTCATGTCTGATGTCGATTGAAGCGGGCTCTTGACGTGACAATGAGCAGCGGTCAGAGAAAAAAGTTGTGAAGTAATAGGATTTGAACCGCCGATCCTCGTACCGGGAAACCGACGCATCGACACGTCCAGCCACCACGGCAGATAATGGGCCTTGCGCATTGTTTTGCTTGCCTACTGGTTTTCGAAGCCATTTTAAAATTTTCGAACGCAAAGCCCCCCCTTTCCCCCTTTATTTTATTTTTTTCGGGCGGCGCGCGATGCTTTTGCATTAGGTAGTAAAAGGGAGGCAAATGCGTGGGGCCCATTTACGGGAGTCCTTCCCGCCATCCTTCGCGGCGTCCTTCGCGGCGTCCTTCGCGGCGTCCTTCGCGGAGAGTGTTTTTGTAGGCGTCGCGTGACGGAGCCCTTACGACCCTTCGTTCCTGGACGACACAGTAGAGACCCCCGTCGTCGTCGTCGTCTTGAGGCGCCGCGGGGCCGGGAAATCTCTCTCCCTCCCCCCTCTCTCTCTCTCTCTCTCTCTCTCTCTCTCTCTCTCTCTCTCTCTCTCTCTCTCTCTCTCTCTCTCTCTCTCTCTCTCTCTCTCTCTCTCTCTCTCTCCTTTGTCTTTCGAGCGTGGGCCCGGAGGGCGGCGAGGGTGAACGGAGGACCGTCGGGTTTTCACCGGAGCCTGCCTGCCTGGCGCGCGAATTTCGTCTGGCGAGAGGAGCATAAAAGAGAAATACGCACTCGCATGCTGCCGAGACAAAACACGGGAAGTGAGGGCTGCGGCCGCGCTGCGGTTAAGAGGTGTCCTCATGTGGAAGAGAGGGAGAGAGAGAGAGAGAGAGAGAGAGAGAGAGAGAGAGAGAGAGAGAGTAAACGGAGACTGCAGCACATGATGACTTGCGCAAAGGCCTCTGCCACGAGCTTTCACTGAGATCAAGTTTATAGAGGGGAGCAAGTTGTGGGGAATGGCAACTGATTCAAGAATATTATTGTCTTTTATTATTGTCAAAACAGGAAAAAATTAAACTTCCTCTTTTTTCTTTTTCTTTTAAAAAAATTTAAATTTACTGAATTTTGGTGGGATTGAGTTCCCCGGAGTCTGCAGCGAAGAACTAGGTGCTGCGTGTGCACTGCCACTCGCACAGCGCGTCGCTTCCACCAACCTGCCGTGCAGCCGTGCCCCTTCACTCCTCACTTCTCGAGTACTTCCAACAAAATGTCGGCACCTTCGGGGCTGCCGGCTGAAGATGCCTTGCATGAAAGTTGTAGCCCAGGGAATGGCATGGCGGGCCGTGGCGTGGCGCGGCGTGGCGGGGCGAGGCGTGGTGGGGCGGGGTGGGGCGTTGGGGCGTGGCGGGGCGTGGTGGGGCGTTGCGGGGCGTGGTGGGGCGGCTCTGGGCTTTCTCAGACTCCAGCGCCGAACTTTCATGACTAATAAAGACGTTAAAATATAATGAAAGAAGAAAAAGAAGGAGAGACAAATGAGAGCGAAGAGCGTGGAAGTTGCTGCCAGCCCTGTGGAGCGCGCTTGTCGATGCCGTTTTCTGACCGTGAGCCATTGGAGAGCTCCAACTTGTTCAGCGAGGCTGGATGGATGTGAGTTTTCACCCGGTGGTTTCACCAGCCTGACCAACCCGAGCCTCACCTAACCGGGCCTTTCGGACCACCGGCCTTGTCCAAGTTTTGTTTCTCGTTTAGGGAAGACACGGAGCGGGAACAGTTTACCTCGGCCCGATAGTTTAACTCGATCGGCATGCAGGGGCGATTCGAGACAAAGTGCCTCGGGCGAGATGAACCGACCCAGCCCGGCAGCCACCCTCCCCCCACCCGTCTGTCCGTTTGGCGGCAACAAACCAGACATGTTCCAGCAGCTTCGCGCTTTTTTTTCCATCCACTTTCCTTTTCTGTTTGGCAGGCTCTTCACCCTCCACCTTAACTCCAATTTCCATGCGGCGTAGTTTCGCTGAAACTGGCATTCCCCCCCCCTCCCCACCGTCATCTTAAGCGGTGCTCATCCCCCCCCCCCCGCCGCGCCCCTCAAGGCAACTTTTTCGATGCGATAATTGAGCCCCGCGGCGAGTGTCACCCCCAGACGGCCTCTTACGACCTCCGTGTGTGTGTGTGCGTGTGTGTGTGTGTGTGTGAGAGAGAGAGAGAGAGAGAGAGAGAGAGAGAGAGAGAGAGAGAGAGAGAGAGAGAGAGAGAGAGAGAGAGAGAGTGAGTGTGCGCGCGCCCCGCGGTTCTCGCACCAAAGATCACTCCTCAACGCGAAAAGTTGCTTGTTTGCGCGGCAGTTCCATTTTTTATCCTGCCGATACCCCACAGCGAGGACGGTCTCTGGAGCGAGGAGTATCGCCGGGTCATTCCCTTCAGTGCGGTACCAGGGCTGTCGCAGCCGCACTGGGGGCCGCCAAGCAGCCTCGAGGGCGGCCGGCCGCGCCACGCCACAAATCATTTATTGAAAGAAAGACGGTACCAGCGACGCGACGCGGCCTCCTTGTCGGCACGGGGTCGCCATCGGCCCGATTTATAGCCGCTCAATTAAATGGATTGATCGCCAATTATGTCTGATTAATTGATTTATTCCCAGGGCCCCTTCCTCCCCCCCTGAGCCGCTCCGTCCAGCCGCCTGCTTGCCCCCCTCCCACAGTGGGCCAGAGGACCGGCGCAGGCGGACAAAATTCTGGACGCGTATTGAGCTCCAGAGTCGCTAAATGAGCCTCCAACCGAACGTGTAACCCCACCAATGGATTGCTCTCCGAACAAGGAATCCATCGGTGGGATCACACGTCCGGTTCGAGTCCGATTTAGCGACTGTGGGGCTCAAAACGCGTCTAGAGTGTTGTCCGTCTGTGCGCCGGTCTTCTAGCCCACTCATCTCCCTCACCTCCCGCCTGCCGCGGCGGGGCTCTTGCAGGGAATCGCATCGCATCGCGGCAGGAGGACGAATCGGCCGCTGCAGCGAGCCGTGCGGTCCGCTGCCGAGCCTTACAAATTATGACATTTATCCTCCCTTTGAGTTGGCCGTCATTTTCCTGATGGCTCCGGACTCCAGGACTGCGGCAGTATTGCCCCGCTGATGATATATCGCAGCCAGGCGGCCGGGGACGGGCGATGGGCCCCCGAGGACCGAGCTCGCCTAAACGTTTCCTTGACGTGGAAAATGTTTCGCGTTTGGCGACGATAAGTTTCCCGTGTTCGCGGACACGCCGGTGTAACGGCATCAAGTTTTTCGTCTTCGGGCGAACCGACCCTGTCCCCTGTCCAAGGACCCGGCCCGGCGAAGGAATCCTGTTGTGAAAATTATGTCCCACCAGCATTCGATTTCTTGTTTCTGGGGTTGAAAAACGCATTTTGAAACGGTACCCATCTTAAGTGTTTTTTCTGCGGCATTGACCGACATTGACTGGGCCAGGTTGCCGCGGCTGCGTCGCACTGCACACCACTCCAGTTTGGAGGGCTCTTAACACTCTTCGGCCCGGCCGGAGGAGGTGGAGGGGGGGGGGTCTCGTTTTTGCGCTGCTCAGGTTCGGAATCTGGCAACATTACCTCGGCTGCTCGCAGTTCAGCCCCGCCCCGCCCCGCCCCGCCCCGCCCCGCCTCTGATCGGTGACCGGGGCACCAGAGCAGGAGCACCGACGGGAACTTGTATGTGCCCGGCCCCATGCGGTCTTTTTTTTTGAACAGGAGTGGAGAGAGTTAGGCAGCCAGCTATACTTCGGATCAGTGCTAGCGTCTCTCTCTCTCTCTCTCTCTCTCTCTCTCTCTCTCTCTCTCTCTCTCTCTCTCTCTCTCTCTCTCTCTCTCTCTCTCTCTCTCTCTCTCTCTCTCTCCGCCGCCGGGACGTTTGTTAGTTGTGGGATTGCTGCCATCCCGACGTCGCGCTTTGATGTGGTTATTTCAAGGTAGCAGTGCGGGCCAACACCTCCCCTCCCCCCACCCCTCCAACCACCATAACCGCTGACCCGTAGCCGTCTCAGCCAAGTGCTTTGGGGTTCCGGGCTGGTAGACTGGATTGTGAAGGGGAAACTACTTCATAATTTTCTGCTCAATGCATCCTTATCTTGAGCGACTGCTTCATATTATGCTTAGGACTGCATGCACCTTCTAATTTTCTTACGCACTTATTTTGAACCTAAAACCACAAGTAAATGGCATGGTTCCTCTTCGTATTTTGACCACAGGCCTTGTCACGCTAGAAAATAGTTAAAAATGTAGGAAGTTTCGTACCAACTGCAATGAAGTTTGGGTTCAAATATCCACCACTGTGCGCCCTTTCGACCTGTTTTTGTTTTAACATTTCAGACCGACTTCTTTCAGCAACTTGCCATGTTTTCCCCGGAATAGCTGGCTAAAATGTTTGTCACTCAATTGCCGGCGTGTTTTGCTGCGATGCTGCGTTGTCCCTCGGCGCCGCTCGCGTACTCCTCGACACGGTGCACAGCTTCGCTGCCTTGCTCTTGCACGCCTTGTACTCCCAGCAGCTACATCCAATCCAAGCGGGATCGCCGCGGGGCGGGGCGGCGTGAGGCATGGACAACAACGCCTCGCGTCAAGTAAGTTGGCCGCGTGTAGCAGAAGCACCCCTGCGTGTTTTGAGCTCGCAAAACTGTGCACCGTAATTTATTTATTTTTTTGCCACATATTAGAAAATAAAACTGTAATTTTGAAAAAAAAAATTTAAGAAGTGAGTTACTACCAAAGAATTTGGGACAGGAAACGGTTTTTTTCTCATTCAGAGCGAAAAGTTGTGAAGGTGTGTGTGGGAAAGAGAGAGAGAGAGAGAGAGAGAGAGAGAGAGAGAGAGAGAGAGAGAGAGAGAGAGAGAGAGAGAGAGAGAGAGAGAGAGAGAGAGAGAGAGAGAGAAAGAGAGAGAGAGGATAAGACAGAGAGCGCGTCCTCCCACAGCCGGCCTCCGTCCGGAGTTGGTTCGGCGGGGATGTTCCCTTTTCACCAAAGTTTGGCCGTACTTATCCCGCTCTAATCTCTGCTGACCACAGCGCCCAGACTTCGCCTCTCTCTCTATCTCTCACTCTCTCTCTCTCTCTCTCTCTCTCTCTCTCTCTCTCTCTCTCTCTCTCTCTCTCTCTCACACACACACACACACACGCACACAACACACCACAACGCACACACACACACGCGATTTTTTTTTTTTACCAACAGTGTACCTTTTCGGACTGGGGCCACACTGACGGCTAGTGGTGTAAAATTGAAAACGATCAGAAACAACCATGCCAATGGGACTTGGTGGGTGAGCCTCTTTCCATGGGAGGTTTTCACCGAGTCACTCTTGGCGAGCCTAATGGGCCCATTCAAATTCCTGACCTGACTAAACCGTGTAAGATAATCAAAGGCCAGTCGAGGCAAGATGTGTCGAGCTGTATGTATTATGAATTCCCTTATTAGCAGTCAAGTGCGGCTCGGCATTTACATATTTGCACAAGTCGCTGCTCTGAAATGGAAATGAGTCATTTGAAATGAACCGAGGCGCGGCGGCGCGGCGCGATCTCCGCGGACGCGCTTTGTTTTGGAAGAGTCTTGAGGATGAACAGGAAGAATCGGAAATAAATGCGGAAAAAGTGATACCCGCTGGCATAGCCTGCGCGGCAAGTGTCCCTGGTAGCTGAGTGGTCGGGGTACTGGGCTGGTGAGCGACGGGTGCCGGGTTCAATTCCGATTCATCCAAAAAATTTTGGTCACCGATTTCTTTTTCGAGGCACTTCAGAAGAGGACGTTCCTTATCACAAACATCGACGTCACTGGCTTAAAAAAGTCTTCTCCTCCCCAAGGTTTGAGTGCAAGATATTTAGCAGGAAAAGAAAGCCATGCTCCATGCTGCCAAGCTGCTCCTTCCAGTCGATGATATTATTGGTTTCCGCCGCGAATTTTGTTCTCGGAAGGGCTTTGATTTCCTCCTAGATTATTGCATATTTCTCCCCTTTGTGATCGGGGCGCCTCTTCAATCAGACCCTTGTCATCTGTCACTCCAGTTATTTCACTCGCAACGCGACGCTCCCTTGCCGCCGCGCCCCTTCCAGACTCTTTCGCCCTCCACCCGCGGAATGAAGAAACACATCATTTTTAAAAATCCTCTCTGAAATACCTATGCGGATCATAAACTCTAGATTAATTTAGTGACAAATGTGGTTGGGAAACGACTTAAGAGAGTGGCACATATTCTTATCCAGACTGCTCTCAACCCAAAAGAAAACGGTATCCAGTGTTAACAATGAACTTCCCTGGCATCAATATGGTCGATATAACATGATCATTACACATATCCATCATGATTGGCGAATCGATCGTGAAGCCGATTTTTCAGCGCTGGCTGTAATGTGGCTGCAGGAATCATGGAACACGGCGATCGCCCCTCAGAGATGGAAAGAACGAGAAAATGAAAGAGAGAGGGTGAGTAATAAATGGAGGAGCGCGAGCCGCGCTGAATAAAAGATGATTAAATTAATTGGGGCACCAATTACCATGGCGAGGTCGGCGTGCTGCCCGGCATTTTTTGGAATTCGGTCCAAAGGTGGCTTCTATTAGTGATGCCTGGTTTGTCCAGACGGACAGCATCGCTGGGCCCTGCAGACTCAAAAAGGTCCTTTCCATGCAAAAAAAAAAAAAAAAAAAAAAAAAAAAAAAAAAAAAAAAAAAAAAAAAAAAAATCAGCTTTGGCTCATGTTAATACGGAGGGAATTTT
>CM060101.1:9943422-10008422 GCA_030522485.1 Stenchaetothrips biformis
GATTCTCAAACGGTATTTAAGTGACGAAAAAAACGAAACGCCTGCACGATGTTTTCACGAGCTATTCATGGCTATGCCCAGCGACCCACGCTACCGATTTTTATTGATGCGCCACTGCGGCCAGACCGGGCCGGATGCTCCCCGTCCCGCGCGAGAGAGACAGAGCGCCGCAGGTGGCGTCGCCGCGGTTCTACTCCTCGGCGGAACAGAGCGGCCCAAGCAGGAAGCAGGGATTCGTGGAACCGTAAAGCTTGCCTCGCAGATGATGCATTTATGTCCGGGACGCGGAACACGTAAAGAGGTCTATAGGAAACTGTTTATACCGGTGTTTTTACGACGCACGGGGCTCACGGTGGGATAGATGGACGGACGGACGGAGGGACAGACAGACGAACAGACAGACGGACGGACGGAAGTTCGATGCCCCGTCGCGCAGGAAACTCACCCCGAATGTGCTGTCGGGGCCGATGCGTCGCCCACCTGCTGGCCGGGACAGTGCTTCACTCTGTCTCTCTCGCACTCATGCCGCGTTCCATCAGGGTGCGAAGGGAAACAGTGGGAGCCAGCCAGCCTGCGGGCTCGCTTGTTCGGTCAATCGGCGTGCTGCAGCGTGGAACTTGACTCTCCTCGGGCGGGTGTTGCCCTTCTGGTACCGCCCCTGGCGCCCCTTTGGGGGCCCCCTGGCGCCCCCAGCGGAGCCCTGCCTAACTACAACTACCCTCGGCAACTCGGGGAACAACGGCAATGCCGCCAGCGCCGTCGTCGCGGTGAACAACACCACACCTGCTAACGCGACAACTTCTCGACCCGAGGCGCGACCCCGTGTCTTGGAGAGGCGGGGCGGGGCGGGGCGGGGCGGGGCGGGGCGGGGCGGGGCGGGGCGGGGCGGGGCGGGGCGCGTGCGCGTTGCCAGTCCCCGCACGTCCGTGCGTAAAGGAAGGACCGCACGCGGGAAATCGCCAAACAGCCGAGCTGGCCCCAAATTGGCGCGAAAGGCAAAGTTTGGAGCCACCGGCCGAAATTACTGTGCGCTGCTGGCCGGGCCACCCTCCCCTTCTTTTTGCGGTTTGAAATTCCGGCCCCGCACGGCCACGCAAGGCGAGGCTGCACCGCGCAGCCGCCCACTGTGCACCGCGAGGGGCGCCTCCGAAGCCGACATGCATTTTGTTGCCGGGAAGCCTCAAACGGCGCTGAGTTTGTGGTGCAGGGAGCGGCCCGGGACTTCTGCATTCCACGTGGACCCAGCCCCTCCCCCGTCCCACTGTGACGTGCGTGTTTGCGCGCTACCCGGCCACACTGCTCACTGCCCGCGGGTCGTGGGTCCCAGGGGGCGCTGATGGGCAAACCGCCGCCGGTTCGAAACCACTGCGGCACGTCTTGACTGATACCCCGGGTGGGGGAAGTGGGTTAGTGCTGCGCTAGGGCGACGACGCCGAATTGCGAGAGCTTTGTCCGACTTCGCTTTCTTTTCACTTTCACTCTCTCTCTCTCTCTCTCTCTCTCTCTCTCTCTCTCTCTCTCTCTCTTTCTCTCTCTCTCTCCCTGTCTCTTTCCTTCTCTCTCCTAGGGCTTAGGCTCCACACGTAGCACACACACTACTTTTCTTCCCTTCCTTTTTTTCATTTTTTTCTTCATTCCGGGGGAAAATAAACAAAACTTTTCCAATTATAAGTTTGCGCGTGTGGCATACTAAGCGCGTGCGAGTGTGCTTGTGTGTGTGTGTGTGTGTGTGTGTGTGTGTGTGTGTGTGTGTGTGTGTGTCTACGATCACACCTTGCCACCTTGATGACTATATGGCAATCGATCGACAGAGACGGTCGCCATGTGTGTCCTCAGAAAAAAAGAAGTGCCCCCTTGATTCATGGCAGCGCCGTCTCTCTCTCTCTCTCTCTCTCTCTCTCTCTCTCTCTCTCTCTCTCTCTCTCTCTCTCTCTCTCTCTCTCTCTCTCTCTCTCTCTCTCTCTCTCTCTCTCTCTCTCTCTCTCTCTCTCTCTCTCTCTCTCTCTCTCTCTCTCTCTCTCTCTCTCTGAAGCACTGAACAGGCGGGGTCCCGAAAACTGTCAATTCGGGCGACAGCTGTCCGCGTCCGCAACACGTTTCATTTCGGCTTTTGCTTTGTGTTTCACTCGAGACTCGGAGGCAGGGACCTGGACGGGCTACATTGTCGTCCTACCCGCCTTGCCCGCCACCCCGAGGACTCTGTGAAGAAAAAACGCTAGAACTACTTCGTTTTGATTAACTACTGTGGCTTTTTCGGGAATAAGCTCAGGACAGCTGCAAAAGCGTAAACATCCTGTTGCTGCTGCTGTGCTGCACAACTACCAGGACGGCAACCCTTTTGCCTGCCTGGACTGCGTGCATGCACTACGCGCAGCGTGAAGTTCGGCAACGCACTGGCATCCATCAAAGGCGGGAGTTCACAACAACTAGTGGCCGGTCCCTAACTACGCGCATCGCCCTTTCATTACCGTACAGGTCCATTCAGAACATTTCAGCATCACGCTGGTCTTTTCCTCAGCAAAACCACGCCGCCAATACGTTTCAAAATGGCGGACAACCCTGCATTCCTCCAACACATCCAGGACCCGCCGCCCTCATCAAGCTCCTTCCTTTACTACCCGTCCTGTCGGTCCAGCTCGCGGAAACTTCGCGGAAACACTCTAAAAATATAATGCACCCTAATCCTAAGGGGCCGCAGGTACAAGAGCTTCTCTTTTTAACGAGAGCCTCTGGAATGAGGTACGCCTTGCTCTGCCTGGCTCTCTAATCCCTGTTTGGTTATACAAGCCTCCCTCCGTTTTAAAAGTTGAAAGCCTTGTCCGCGGCGGGCAGCCGCACAAAGAGCGGTCCTCTGAATTGGGGAAGGAAGGGGATCAAGTGGAACACACAAGCGCCGTTTTGCGCGGAAGCGCCGTGAGGCTAAAAGAGGTCGCCGCCTGTCTCTCGAACGCGGCGGCGGCGGCGGCGACCGCTCGACAGGCCAGCCTGACATGGAACGTCAATTATGGGGAGGGACTGCTACCTGTGTTTGTGAAGCTCTCGGGGCGCGCGGGGCAACACTCTGCCCTGCATTTCATTGGCTGCGCGCCCTGCGCCCTGCCCCGGGTCCGCAAAGCAGCCACGGGTCCGTTTGATCAGCTTCCCCACGGCGCAGGTACCTGAAGGGCGGCCAACACTCAGCGCTGCCGGGGGCCTATCTACCCTCTGCGCGGAAAAGTCAAAGTCCCGCCTCCGTCTCCCCCGGGACCCCTCAACGCGGCCCGTAATTAAATGAACGCGTTGCCTAGGCGAGTGGGGCCTAATTATGCCAAGCATGTGAGATTTCTGTTTGTTGAGTAGTACACGGCATCGTTGGCTGTGCGCGGCGGGCCAGGCCAGGCCGTCCCGGAGGGTTGCTTCTCCTTCTTCTTCTTCTTCTTCTTCTTCTTCTTCTTCTTCTTCTTCTTCTTCTTCTTCTTCTTCTTCTTCTTCTTCTTCTTCTTCTTCTTCTTCTTCTTCGTCTTCTTCCCTGGACCGGCAGGGCACTTTGTATGCACGGTTCTTCTTTCAACCCCTAATTTTCAGCATTTTCCCCAGCGCCACTCGGAAAATGGGACGCGGCCTTTGGCTCACAGATTTCAGGAAAACCAGCACTTTTGTGTTAGTGATAGTGGTTTTGGTTCCTCTTCGACAGAGGATTCAGACGTGACGTATGCAGGGGCGCACGGCGGGAGCGGGATGTCGGATCGCAGCTCAACGAGGAGGTGGCCGCGGCCGGCGCCACCCTCGCCAGGCTGGGCGCCCCACACCCACCCACGGCCGCCATGTCTGGGACGTCCCAAGTTGCGGGGCAGTCTCTGTTTTTCCCGCGCGGTCTGAGCGCCTCTGAGGCGGGGAGTAACCGTCTCACTGTTATTATATTCCAGTGTCGGCCCGGTGTCAGCAGCGCGTCGTCCTGGCAACTTGGCCGCGGTTAAAGTTTGCCTTGCGGGGGTGAGTTTGCACGCCACCTAATGCCCTGCAAAGCCCCCAAGGATTAGCGTCGCGTCTTATCTGCCGCCGAACGGCGATTTTCGCACACTTTGGGGGCAGCAGTGCGGCGCAGCGCGGCCTCGGCTTGTGGCTGCGGCTGCACACTGGGCCAGAAGACCGTTCAGGCAGCAAAAATACTATACGCGTTTTGAGCTCCAGAGTCGCTAAATGGGACTCGAACCGGACGTGTGACCCCACCAATGGATTGCTCTCCGAACGAGGAATCCATTGGTGGGGTCACACGTTCGATTCGAGTCCTTATTTGGCGACTGTGGAGCTCAAAAAGCGTCTCGAGTTTTGGCCGCCTGCGCCGGTCTTCTTGCCCATGTGGGCTGTACGGCCTTCAAAATGAGCGGCGCGCGGAGCCCAGGGACGCGTAAGACTTACACTCACTCACACACACACTCACACACGATGGGAGTTGAACCCTTCAGACACACCCATTCAGCCAGCAGCTAGCTGCATAGCCGAGAACAAGAGTGCGATGGACTGGAAAGGAGCCAGACCGGTTCGTTTGCAGAAACGCGTGCAGAAACCCGGCGAGAAGGTACACACCATGTGAACTGACACTCACACATGCTTCTGCTTACACATTCACACTCACTCACACACACACACACACACACACAGCTGGCGCCTATGTGCGCGAGGGACACGTGTCCGTGTGTGCTATCGAAGCGGCAAGGTGCAGCACAGTGTAGGGTTATCACTCGTATCACGCATGACTTGTTCCCGGCAGTACAGTAGTCTCTTTCCCTCCCTCTGCGCGGCTCCCAGTGGCTGCTCCCAGTGGCGGCTCTGCTCCTAGTAGCGCGTCGCACGGTCCACTGAGTCGTTGGCTCTGTATTTTATAGATACTTGGCGTCGGCTGGTCGGCCCGTGGGGCTGCGGTCGCGCGCTGTCATAATTCTGTCCTCGCCAAATATCACGACCCCGACATGGCCTCTCGCTCCCTCCCTCCTGCTGCTGGGAGAGTCAAAAGAGAGACGGTGGCTCTCCAGAGCGGATCTCTCGAAAGGGCCGCCGCCCCCGGAGGACGCATCTGTAAATTAGCTGTTGTTCGACGCGACGGGGTTCCAAGGTTTCCCTCCTGCTTCGCAATCTGACGTCTCCATCGTACTTTTCTCCTATATTCTGCGCGCGTTCGCTGGCCTGCTGCTGGGGGGCGGCATCGCAACATACGGTGGAAGTGCCGCCTTGAAATCCAAGGGAATTTCTTGCTTTGCTTGTATTTCACATCACAGTGAATTGAATATTTTGTAAACCCCACTAGACGAGTTTATTACCGTTTGATATCGTCCTGCCTATCTCGTCGTCCAATAGATTGACAAACTGCTGAAGTAAGTTAGGTTATCTCAAGGACCAGGCGCCAGTGTTTGCTCACGGCATTGCCGTTACCACACCTCGACTCGGACTCTAGCAAGGAGCGAAGCCTGAAGCAATAACAGCGACGTTTGTTTCGACTAAGTTTCAATCTTCCTGCTCGCGAATTGGCTCCTCTCTTCGAGAGCGAGTGTGTCATGATGGAAAAGGGGGTGGGGCACAGTCCCACTATCTCCCGGCGCCGTGACGTCACTTCCGGTCTGCGCTGTTAATTTCCGGTTGTCACGTGACAAAGTGAAGGGGGAGCAAGAGGGATGGAATGTTTGACACCTCCCGTCCAGCGGCTTCCTCCGTGCGCAAACAAGGAGCCGGCAGGTTGGAGCCCACAGCGGGCCACGAAACACGCGCAGCGGCGGCCGAAACAGAACCGAACATGTGACCCCACCAATGGATTCCTCGTTCGGAGAGCAATCCATTGGTGGGGTCACACGTTCGGTTCGAGACCTACTTAGCGACTTTGTGGAGCTCAAAACCCGTCCGGGATTTTGACCGCCCCTGCGCCGGTCTTCCGACTGCTGGCGGATCCCGAACAGAGTCGCTCCGTCTCTCTCGCACTCACGGGCCGTCCCGCAGGGATGCGAGAGAGCGGCCGTGGCGTCCGACTCCCATGTGGCTGCTCCTTCAATCCATTAGCATCGGACGGGGAAGATGACGCGGCTTTCAAGCTTCCCGGCCGACAGAGAAAGCTTACCGGAATGCCGGAAAGCTGCTGCCGGATCGTCGCCGTCCGCGGAGAGCAGCAGCGATCGCCCAATGAATGATGGAGGATTTAGCTTTCTGCGAGGGAGTCTGAATATTCCATAATGCCTGGTAACGAAGACGGACGTCCAGCGCAGCACTGCGGCCCCGGCGGACGCGGCGTCCGGTCTGCAGCACGCCGACGGGGAGGATGTCCGCAGTGGACAATGATGACCTCGTGACCGAAGGTGACCACCATTGTCGGAGGAACGCCGGCACTGTTCGCTGAAATGTTACGCAAGATATGCTTTAATGCTACGCAAGAGATGCTTAGATGTTACGCAAGATAGGCTTAAATGTTACGCAGGAGATGATTGATTGTTGCGCAAGAGATGCTTTACTGTTACGCAAGAGATGCCTCATTGTTACGCAAGAGAGTATCAGCAGCATTCTGTCACAAGTTTTGAATATACTGGATATTTTTAAGAGGGAGAGTTTTATTTCTTGGCGAATAAACCGCGGAGAAAAATGCTTCTGAGAGTACCGTGCTTGCATCAACGTAACGGAGACGCATTTCCTCAGTCCTACCACAAAGCACATGGCGCGCGAATATTTCTTTCCCTCGCCCAGGAGAGAGGACGCCTGGGTGGCAATCATTGGAGTGTGCTTCCTGGATGACGTGATGAATGACGTCACCTTGCGAGTTCATCGCCGTAATGGCCGTGCCACGCGTACTCCGTCACGAAGACACGCGTCTCGGAGACACGCGTCACGGAGACACGCTGTGACGCCGGCAGCCTCCTGGAGGGCTTGTCCTGGCGGTGTGTGAGTGCCTTGTGGCGCGCTGCCTCCGGAGGCTTCGAACGGCAACAATGTCGGGACGTTCTGCTCGAACAGCAGGAGCACAGACGGCACTGTTCCATCGGTCCATCATTTGGAGCGTGCTCCACGAGTCAGCAGCCATTGTGCTCTTTGTTTGCATTGGACCGAGGGCGTGTGACTTTGTGCGCCATGCGAGCGCACGCGCCCCGGCCACGCAAAAACGCGAAATGTCTCGACATGGCTGTAATTTTATTATTCGAGGGGAACGTTTCACAGCGGAAGGACGCCGGCGCCTCGTGCATGCCGCCTCTCTCCGCCGCGTCGCTCGGATCCGCTCTCCCGAGGCACAATAAAAAAGAGCGAAAGCGCTTGTTTGCTTCGTGCGTTGCTCCTGCTCTCCCGCTTCCCAACGCCCACCTGTCGTCGCTTCTCTTTTCACGTGCACGAATTTCACCACATTTCCCAAAATTACTTACCCCTATCTCGCTGTTTTTAATTTACCTCCTGTGTATGAGCTCCGTGTCTTCTTCTCGAGAAAAAAGCTATTGGAAAGAGAAGTTATTTGGTTGAGATTTCCCAGGTAAAATCCAACGTCATGAGTATGACGGTGTTGGAGGCACGCCTGGCACCTGGCTGATATTTGGGAACACACCGAGCGCCGTCCCTGGCATGCCATTCAGACTCCCCCCCCCCCCCCCGGCCCCTCTTCCCTTCCGGCGCACCCTCTTTATGAAGAGTGGCGGGCTTAATGAACATTCTTTTGTTTGACATACAACGCGACAGGAGGCAGGAATGGAGTGGTTTCTTATAGGTCTTCCATTTCGCAAACCTGACTCTTGATGAAGTTGAGGCTTCGCCGCCGGTCCTTGGGTTATTGCGCGAGGAGGCCTCTGCAAGCCTCTGGAAGCCTCCGGTGTGTTTGCCGATGGCAAGCTGGGAGGGCCGATAAAATCAAAATCACGGATCGTCGGTTCGCGCGCGCCACCGTCCCAAACCAACCAGAAGGGGAATCAAACAGAACAAAAAACAAAAGCGCATTTGAAAAAATAAAAGGAAAGAAAAACGGTGGTGTATTTGCGTGGTGAAAGGCAAGAGGAGTTTTATTGAGTCGTGTATACGATCCTGTGGTTCCCGACTCGCTCGCGCGCGGTCTCCACTCGACGAACCTCTGTCAATGAGTTCTCCTGCGAGTTGAGTTCGGCGGCAACTAAACGTGACCCGAACGCGACCCGAACTCGCGCCGAACGCGCCCCGAACGCGACCCGAACGCGGGAGCACTGCGCGCTTTGAGCGGCAGATCCATCCTTTTAAATGATGGAAAGCCTTAAAGCCTCGGCAGCCTTCGCCGCCACTCGTGAGGCACGCTGCGAAATGAACTTGCAAGGTCCAAGTAATTTTGGAGAAATGGAGGAGCATGAAGGCACACAAGTTGTGAACTTTGTCCGGGTGCTACCACTGAAGAGAAGTGCAGTAAGGTCGTACTAATTAGAAAAAAATACCAAGTGCCTATTTGGGAAAAAATACCAGGTGTAATTAAGGATGCACAGGTAGTAACAGAAAAAAAAAACGAAAAAAAAATAATTGAGGGGTGGGTATCCGTATTTCAACCCGCAACCCCGAGTGCCGAGTCCAGTCAACTGCTCTACCGTCACCGCTCAGCCTCCGAACGAGTTTATTGATGCTGATGTTGGAACCCTTCTTGAGCTGCTGGCCAAGAAATCTGGTCCCGAAAAATATGTATTCAGCGCGGTCCCGAACCCGGGCCCCTCGCACTCCGGCTGAGACTCTTAACAACTGAGCCACCAGGACGCTTTATTAACAATCTTGCCAGCGCTTGTCTTGAGCTGCCTCTTCAGAAATAGATCGCCGAAAAAAATGCATGAGACGCGTCTTTGATCCCACTTACTTTCCGCTCCGCCTTCTTTTTTCGTTGTTGATGGGAGGGGTTTGCAGCCACTCCACGAATACCTCCCGCGGCCACGGAAGTCTCGGCTGGGCCCGGCGGCGGCGCGCGGCGCGCCAACACATCAACCTGTCCGAGGCGGGGCGGGGCGGGGCGGGGCGGGGCGGGGCGGGGCCGCCCGGCCGGAGGGGTGCCTTGAGCGTCTATTGTTTTGAATCAAGTTAATGCGCTCGTGGACCAACTTGTTATCTCTGGCACCACACTGCAGGCGGAGATCGTCGGCGGCATTGTGCGCCCCAACTACCCTCCGCGTCGTTCGGATTGAGGCGTTCGGCCGCGCGGGGAGAGTGTGTGAGTGCGCACCGCTCAGAGCCCCAAAGGCTTTCCCGAGGCTTTCCCGAGGCTTTCCAACTAGCTGGGGCCTTTGTCTGCATTAATGGCGGCGCGCAGTTGCCGTGCGAGAGATTGGGCTCTCGGTGTGCGTCTCGGCCAATGAGAGCGCGGTGACGTCACTCGCAGCGCGGCCAGGCCAATGAGAGCGCGGTGACGTCACTCGGAGCGCGGCCAGCGCCCGCCGTCGGCTGCCGGGCCGTCCCGCCGCGCGTGGGTGTGCATGTGGCGGTCCACCTCGCAGGCGCTCGAGGGCCCGGCGGCGTTCCGTCGCTCTGTCTCTCTCGCACCCACGGGGCGTGCCGGCGTGCCGTAGGGGTGCGAGAGAGACAGAGCGACGAAGCGGGTCGCGTCGGTGGCGGGCTGCTCGCACACAAACACGCCCTGATAGAAAAGAGGGTTAGCTCCGTCACCGTGAAATATGGTCGGATCGGCGCGGCGCAGAGACAACACCCCCAACGGCATAGCGTCGTCGGCGCCTCTCTCGCTGTCTGGCCGCGTGAGGGCGACGGAGACAGAGCGACGCCGCGACTCCTCGGTCTGCAGCCGGGGTGGGCTTTGGCTGTGTGGAGGGCGGCATCCGCGCAACGCCCCGCCCCGCCCCGCCCCGCCCCGCCCCGCCCCGCCCCGCCCCGGCCGTCGCAGGGCTTGCAGGAGCGGGTCCTTTGGCCGGTGAGCTTCTCTGTGGCCAGCCGAGCCCCATCGCCCCGGCTACCTGGCTCGCCACAGCGGCCACACAGGGCCGGCCTGGTGAGGCAGTCGGCACGGGTGAATGGCGAGGGGGAGGGCGGAGACCGCAGCGCCGCAAAACGCCTCACGGTTCAACACACTGGTCCGCGTCGTCTGAATATACCGCACACTGCCGGAACGGAGCCCGTCCCCCTCGCACTCACAGGCCGGGCCGCAGGGCGGGACAGAGACAGCAGACAACACCAATCCAACTGCCGGCTGGATCGTTCATTCACGCTACGCAGCTTCCGGTCTCGAGTTCCGGCACATTTTCCGGGACTTTAATTGGTGTTTATCCCCGTTTTCCGGCGGATTGCCATCGTCCCCCCCAACCGGAAAATGGCGCGTGGCGTCGACCGGAAATGCGATCCTGGGTGCAGCGCGGCGCTCGGCAACCGCACTAGTGACCCGGCGAAACGGGGACGCCGGCAGGGTATGGCAGAAATACGTAAATGGTGGATTAAAATTCAATTATTTTTTTAAGCTATCTAATGCAGGTTGTTTGTGCGGTTGCGGGTCCCCGAATTGGGAACCCTCTCCGCGCACACCGACTCGTCTCGACTCGAAGTCCAAGTCGGCGGGATGCCGCGACGCTGAGAGAGAGAGAGAAAGAGAGAGAGAGAGAGAGAGAGAGAGAGAGAGAGAGAGAGAGAGAGAGAGAGAGAGAGAGAGAGAGAGAGAGAGAGAGGGAGAGAGAGAGAGAGAGAAAGAAGAGGTGTGTCTGTCGCAGTGCTTCGGAATCCCACTTGCGCATAGTTGCGCTTCTGGCCCACCCGTTTTTTCGGCTTTTTCGGTCGGCGGCGCCCTCCTGGCGGACGGGTTTAGGACGAGGACCCCGTCGTCGTGTGGTACTTGGCGTCCGCGGCGGCGGTGAGCGGAGCCGCATCGAGAGCTAATTCTGGATCTGTTGAAAACGGGGCGAGCGGTTCCCCTTCGTTTTAGCCGGTTCGCGTGCAGAACTGCTCCGGATCTCTCTCTCTCTCTCTCTCTCTCTCTCTCTCTCTCTCTCTCTCTCTCTCTCTCTCTCTCTCTCTCTCTCTCTCTCTCTCTCTCTCTCTCTCTCATGATCCTAATCATGCGCACTAGTAACAGCAACTAGCACACAGTAACCGCTCTAAGACGCGTCTCGTTTCTCTCTCTCCTTACGGGACGCCCCTTGAGAGTGCGACGCAGGCAGGGCGCGGAGAACGAATCTCGTTCGGAATCAGTCTGTCCTTGCCGTGGTCGGTTTATTTTCCCTCCCCGACTCGCATCCGTCGCGGCACGGCTTCCGATACAGCGAATCACTGCGAGCCCGGCCATGCACAGTGGGTCAGAAGACCGTTGAGGCGGCAAAAATTCTAGACGCGTTTTGAGCTCCAGAGTCGCTAAATGGGACTCGAATCGAACGTGTGACCCCACCAATGGATTGCTCTCCGAACGAGGAATCCATTGGTGGGGTCACGCGTTCGATTCGAGTCCCATTTAGCGACTCTGGAGCTCAAAACGCGTCTAGAATATTCGCCGCCTCAACGGTCTTCCGGCCCACTGTGCCATGGCCCGGCCGAACCGCACCAACTTTCTGATATGGATGAAGCAGTGAAACGAAGAGGGGTCTCTTTACTGTGATGGCCAGAGATTGGCGTTTGGAACGGTCTGTGCGTCCGCGTCGTGTCCTTGCGTACCGCGGGCAATGCTTCGCCCTTTTGATATCTCCGGAATATGACCAAACTGTGATAAAACGGAACGAGCCCCCTCCCCCCCCCCTTTTCCCCTGCCGGGGCCGCCCCTGCCTGACACACCCCTTTCGGTCCGAGGATCTCGCCGACCATCTTTGAATTACATGAGGTAAATTTCGGCACTTGCGAGTCCGCCCCTTTGTTCTTTGTGGTGGTGGACAGACGGACAGACCGACCCACAGACAGACAGACAGCGACGTGTGCTGCATCGACCCCCTGCCGGCGGTCACAGCGGTATTGGCGGGACCGTGTTTAGTGCATAAATCACGTGACTGCCACGTGGGCGTGACGTGGGCGTGACGTGGGCGTGACAGTGGCGCCGCAGCAACTCCCGGAAGCCGCTCCGACTCAGTCGCAGGGAAAGTGGACTCAGTCACATTTAGCGTCGTGCCCAAAGGGAAGTCCAGCCAACTTTGCACACCTAATATTCACAAAAAATTTTTTTTTACTGAAATTTGTCGAAATTCTTTTAAAATGCGGTAGTTGTTACCCGAAATTCACATTAATTCTCCCCTAGGTCGTGCCTCATGAAACGCCTAACCTAACCTCAACCTCGAAATGCTCCAAAAATACTTGGAACCAAAAATCTCGCCCAACACCTCCGAACAACAAAAACACTGAATTGCTTTGGCACAGTACGTCACGTGGAGTCCCTTAACCTCGTTCATTTGAATTTCCCGCCCTTTCTGGATGTAACTCGCGCTCTATCTATCGGCTCCAGCGCTGCTGCTGGAGAGGCGGAGATAACGTCGTAATGACGTGGGGATTACTCCACACCCTCTGTATAATTTTTCTCGCACGCCGCGCGCATGAAATACTCTCTCTTTTTTTCCCTCTCCGTGTGGTGCCTTTCTCTCCCGCTGCTTCGTAATGGCCTTGATATGGTTTGCCTGCCACGTGCCTATTCAGTGATTCATTCCACCCTCGGTCCGTCCCCCGCCCCGAATGAAGGCTCATTACTCGCCACTGCAGTGGGCCGGCCTCTGTCCCGGCCCGCCCCGTGAGTGCGAGAGAGACAGGGCGACGACAACGAACGAGTCTGCAGCGCGAGAGACGAAGTGGGTTCGGCCGTGTCCGGGATTTGTAGACCGCTCGAGTGCATCCGTCTCAACGGCCTGGCGTGCGGTTACCTTGGCCGCGCCGCCATCCGCCTTGCTTCTTGTTCATTCACTTCCATTTTGAAGCTGATTTTTGTCACTAAGAATCGCAGTTGGAGAAGACACGTCGTCAGAAAGGAGATTTCATGACATTTGTTAAGTCGTCAATTTGAGATGAAAATGTCATCGATGAGTTTTAGGGGCTCTCCTAGTGCAAAAAATCGGTGGCTTCACCTGCTGGACCCGATACAACTTTCTGCGAGACCGACCAGCAAAACCGCAGCAACTCAGCGCCCTTTCACTTTGTCCGTTTTGTTGGTATTTGTTTGCCGGGACAGGAATAATAGTAGGCGGCTAGCCACCGTTCGAGGGAAGACTGAAAACAAAACAACGAAATCCGTTTTGCCTTTAACCTCTCAATACGAACAATACCGCGCTGATGCAAAAGTGTGGACTGGATTGAAACAAGGGGAGAAATAAAATAAAAACTAGAGATGGCCGCGTCGTTCAAAAGTCTTGAATCATAGGACTGGTAGAATTAACGCGAGTTAAAAATCTGACCCCGATGTCAAAATGTTCTTAAAACTTACTGGACAAAACTTCATTGTTTCCGAATCGGTAGCGTTTGTTCTTTGGATGAGCGTTGGTGGATTTAGGAGAAAACCCCACTGCCGTACCCTGAACTCTGCCTTTGCGAGTACATTTTCCTCTGCTGAAATAACAGGATTCGTGCCCACTGAATAATGAAAATTAATGCGAGTGTTTGACGAAACGAATGTTAAGGCTGGTGCTTAAGGAAGCTAATGGAAACCCAGGACGACTGGCAGTGTCCTTGTGACTCCCCCAAACTCCCCGGCGGCCTCGTTGGCGTCGTTCCCCTCATTGTTTCGGAACAGCCATCCGCCCTCGTCGAGGATCCCGTTGGCCAAAAACTCCTCCGTCGCCGCTCGGTCGCTGGTCACGTATCAAGACGACACGAGATTTGCACAATTCCGTGCTAAACGCGCCGCTCCACCCCGCGGCCCGGGGGGTGGGGGTGGGGGTGGGGCGCGAGGGGGTGGCGAGGCGCCGTCGCCCACCGCGCGCGGCCGCCGCCGCCGCCGCCGCGGCAGTACCGTGGTGCCCGCGCTCCGAGCAGGACGCTCGGCCGTCGTCAAATTGCGCGCCGCCTCGCCGCGTCCGCTCTCCCGCCCCGTTTGACGAACCCATGCCGTGACGTGAGCCTGACGCCGGTCGGTCGCCATGCCGGCCTCCTGGATTACGCGTCGGTGCAGTGCGTGTGTGTCACACTGTGCGTAGTGTGTGTGTGTGTGTGCTATGGTCACGGAGTTTGACTCTTTCCGTTGCCGCGTTTAACTCGGTCGTGCCATGTGCGACCCGGACCATCCGGACACCGGTGGTGTGCTGTGAGCTGCTCCGAGGTACTATTAAACCTGACGGACCAGACCTTCCACAGAAAAGTAGCTTGCCTTTACAAAGTATATTTTAAGCATCAAACCCACAAAGCACATACACCGCGCTTAACGAACTGTATCTTCGTATAATGATATAGTAAACAGTTACCTTACGTATGCTTAAAATTCTCCGTATGGTGAAGAGTGCAAGCAACCAAGTCGTCCAGGTCTTGTGTTCGTCGGTGGCTTCCGACAAGACGAAGCGTTACCAAGTTTTGGGCGCGTCCCCAACGGCGTTGCGGCGTTGTGTGTTGTGAGTGTGTGTGTGTGTGTGTGTGTGCCTCTCTCACACCGGTAGTCGCTGCTGGCGAGGTCGGCAGGCCGTGTTATGATTGGCCAGTGGCTGTCAGCGCGGCGGGATGCCGGCCAGAGTCAAATGGGGCCGCGCGGTGTGTAGGGTTGCCGCCACTCTATGGTTGCCGACGGGCACGGTCACGGTCGGGTCAGGAAGCGAAACGTGACAGGGGGGCCAACCGGCCTGACCCGCACTGATTCGGACGGTGTTGTTTTTCCGCACAATTCCACGGCTGCCAACCCTCGCCACAAAACAAAAACAAAAAAATACCCCGTTGCGGTGGGAGTCGGGGGTTCTTTCCTAAGGACGTTGGGACCCGAAGTACGCCGCCCGACTGCAGGCCACTCTTCGACCCCTGTTCTACATGCGGCTTTGAGTAACATGCCCACCAACCCCATCCCTCCGAAAATAAAATTTGGTTGTCCCAGCCTCATATTGATGGGGATGAGAATAAGGAATAAATCTGGCGAACGGGCTGGAACTTTTCTGACACACGCGTGTGTGTTTGTCGTGAGTGTGTGTGTGTGTGTGTGTGTGTGTGTGTTTGTGTATGTGTGTCGGGGGTGGTTGCCCTTTCGGGCTGTCAGCTTATGCTGTTATCGACAAAGCCGTTTCGCGCGCCAGATTTTCAAGTCGCTAAACTGGCGCGCTGCGTTGTCATTTTCCCGCTGCCGCCTACAACAACCGCGTCGTCTCGGCGAGGCGACCCCTTGGCCAACACAACAGCTTGGTCTGGTCTACGATGTTGGTTATCCACAAGAGTTCATTTTTCAAACGCCGGAAAAAAAATGTCCTTTTTTTTTAGTGCTGGTTTTCCGGAGTTTATCCTTGACGCGTCGTGTTGTACGATAATCCACCGCGGCCTGACCTCTCTTATTGAAGGTCGGGGAGGGGAGGGGAGGGGAGGGGGTAGTCTGCGGGCGAAACACGAGGTGCCTCTTACACGGTCTGCTCAAGCAGCAGCGGAATTGAATAAGATAATTGGCGAGACGCTGGGGCGCCGTTTTTCCATCTCTTTCTTCCTTTTTTTCTCTCCTTTTTTTTCTATTCTCTCTCCCAGAGCGATCGCCATGGCGCCCCGGCCTGCCCCGCCGCCTTGGCTGATAATACACAAGGAAGCAATTTAAGACAAAGAGCGGATGGGGCCGTGACAGAAGGAGTGCAGAGAGAGAGAGAGAGAGAGAGAGAGAGAGAGAGAGAGAGAGAGAGAGAGAGAGAGAGAGTAGGAGAGGGTGTTGCGCGGCGAGGAATATGAAATGCCTTGCCGGCGTTGCGAATCATTCCGCTTAATGTGTTTGCGAGGCGTGACGCCCCACACGGTAGATGAGTCCCCCTGTCGTCGGCGCCTTGCGCGGTCAGTGTTCGCGTGCGGGGTTGGCTTGCTCTGCCACCGGTAATTTCGTTGGTGTCGGGTTTGTGTGAGCCCAGCGTGAGCCCCAGCGGCAGGGGGAGGGGGTACGTAGTTGCCGAGGATGGATTCGTTCGCCAAAGTGGCTTGCACGATTTCTGACTTGTTACGTGCACTGTGTGGAAACTTTGCCTAAGAGATATCAGGCGGAGTATAACTTCTGCAGGCAGGCAGGCAGGCAGGCAGGCCACCGATGACAAGCCGGTTTGAAGTGGTACCGTGGCTGTGCTTTTTACTCGGAGGAATCTCCAGGGGTGCCGGAATACGCAACGCCTCGCGCCCTGCCTCGGTCCCGGCGCCTCTCCGGGGGGCTGTCGACACTCACTTAGGCCCTCCCTCTCTCTCTCTCTCTCTCTCTCTCTCTCTCTCTCTCTCTCTCTCTCTCTCTCTCTCTCTCTCTCTCTCTCTCTCTCTCTCTCTCTCTCTCTCTCTCTCTCTCTCTTCCTCTCTCTCTCTCTCCCCCCCCCTTCTCTCTCTCTAACTGCATGTATCTTTCCACTCTTTCCTCTCTCTGGCTCTCTCGCTCACATACTCTAACGTACATCCCCACACAGACACACTCACTCACACACACACACACACACACACACAATCACCTGCACGCAACTACACTTACTCAGGCAGTTTACACACACCGTTCGATCAGCAAGTGCGTGTCCCGCTGATACATACATTCATGGGTTGGCGTGGCGAGCCAAGGCGTGGGTGGATTCGCGTGTTTAACACACGACCCTCTAATTACTCATAGCGCCTGGCGACGTGCCGGCGCGCACAGACCGCAGGGTGCTCAGTCAAGACTATCTAAGAAAAAAATAAAGTTGAAGCGTAAATCGTTGTCTTGTATTTTATTCATCCCTATCTGAAAGATGAGTGTCGCTGGGCGATTGAGTCAAGGTCAGCTGGAGATTATTTTTGAGCAGAAGGGAACCTGACTGTGTGGAGGGTTTTCTCAGCAGTCGCGGTTCCTTTTGTTGGGAATGCGAAAGCGTCGCCGGTTCTTGTTGCAGTGTGAGTGATGTGGTGACCCCCGTGCTCCAGTGAGGACAGACAGGACAAGCCGACATCCACCTCCAATAAGGCCGATAAGACGGTGAGCCCCCGGGGCCTCGCTGCAGGCAGCCGGTCTTGGAAGGGGAGGGAGGGAGGGGCAGTCGTATCAGTGACGACAGTGACGCGACAGGCAGATCCCTCCTTGCGTTCATTCCGTCAAAACAAAAATACGATCGTGGTGGGAACATGATGGTGACGCCACGGCTGGGCTAAACGAAGCCAAGCGGCCGGGTTCCCTCGCCAGGTGCGGATCCAGGCCGGGGGTATTTCAAGCTGAGGGGGAGGAGGAAGGGGGGGGGGAGGCGTCCTTACCCCAGTAAGTTACCTCGCAGTGTTACCCGGCGGCCAGATCGCGTGTCGGGGCGCGAATCGATTTCGAGTGTAGACATGACGTCTGGGTAACGTCACCCTTACCCCGTTCTACCCCGTTGTGAGAGAGAGAGCGCGGTACAAGAGGTCTTTCTCCTGAGCAGCAGAGGCATTGAGGGTGCGTGGGTGTCATGCCAACTTGTCGCCTCGTTTCGCAACACAATTTGCTTGCCGTCCCCTTTCTGACTTGCGGCCTTTCAGATCGCCGCCCCCCGTCGGCTGCTTCTCGGGTCCTCGCACCCAATTACAGGGATCCCGAATTCTTCCGTTTCATTCCTTTTTATTCCTCCCAGTGGGCCTACCTGTTCCTCTGCTTCCTCTCGGACACTCGGCGATACGCGGGGAATCTTTGCGCGACGCGGGCGGACTTGAGGCAGGGTGTGTTGTCAAAGGGGGACCGCGCGCGCGCGCGCGCGTGTGTGTGTGTGTGTGTGTGTGTGTGTGTGTGTGTGTGTGTGTGTGTGTGTGTGTGTGTGTGTGTGTGTGTGCGAGTGAGGTAGGGCGGGACGCTGCTGTGCCACGGAGATGGACACGAAGGGAGCCAGGAGCACTCAGGCGGTCCACGGCTGCAGCCGCCAGTGGCGCGCTCTCGTGGGGATTGAGATAAGGCAACCCTCCCCTCCACTCCCGCGCTTCGTCGCGCAGAGGCCCCCTCCCTTCCTGCCCCTCCCCTCCTGCCCCTCCCCTCCTCCCCCTCCCCTCCTCCCCCTCCCTTCCTCCCCCTCCCCTCTTTCGTCTGGGGACGTCTGCTAGATTTTCAATTCCCTCACCGTGCTGTCGGACGTCTGACGGCACGCCGCGACGGCACTCACACACACAGAGAGAGAGAGAGAGAGAGAGAGAGAGAGAGAGAGAGAGAGAGAGAGAGAGAGAGAGAGAGAGAGAGAGAGAGAGAGAGAGAGAGAGAGAGAGAGAGAGAGAGTTGCAAGTACGCTAAGGCCTGTCGATGCTGAGTGGGGCGACAGGGTTATGTATAATATGTGGGCGGATTTAGACGGGAGGGGCGCAGGCGGGAGGTGGTCGTGATTTCGGCGTGAGGGTGAATACTTAACGAATAGTTGTAGCAGTCAGTCGGGCTGGCGAAGCGAAGCGGGGCCGGCTGTGGCTAGCACTCAGAGAATCTGTTGTCTTTTTGTGAGAAAATAGTGGATGCAATTTTCATCATTTCCTAATGGTGACAATTTTATCAGAGAGAGAGAGAGAGAGAGAGAGAGAGAGAGAGAAAGGGACGGAGAAAAAGCCTAAATAGGGCGGACGTGACAGGGAGCGTTTTTTGATTGTTTTATTTGCATTGAATATATCCACGTCACGGACCGACAAGCCGCGTTCCTTTTATTTTTCGCGTGTTCACGTGGTGCCGAACGCGACCCGAACGAGACCCGAACGCGACCCGAAAGCGAAATATCCTTCATACCTCGCTTCATACGGTGAAGGATATTTCATCTAAAGCGAAAGGGCCTCTCTCATTTGGCGTGTCAACCCTGCATTCATGGGATTCATATCGCAGCCCCGCATTTATTTCACTTTTTCCCCTCCCCTTTTCAATTGTGCGCGCTTTTAACGGCCCTCCGTCCTTTTTCTAACCCTTTTCAGCGGTGCAGGCTCTTGATTGCATAATTAGAGCGGGTTGTTGAGCTGATACTGTCGCTCTCTGCACGTCCATTCGTCCGTCTGTCCGTCCGTCTGTCCGTCCGTCTGTCCGTACGTCCGTCTGTCTGCCAATCTTTTTTTCTGCCCCACCTGCCAACGGTGCCCCTTCATTCCTCGTACACAATCACTTGCCGCCACAAAGGCGGCACACAATTAACAAAGTAAATTAACCGAGGGAATTTCGGAAAACTGACGCACTAATTCGATAAAGAAATCATGAGCGCAGCAAGTGGGGTAGACTTTGTTGCTCGCGACGGTGCGACCCCCTCCCCCCCCCCTTTCTCCCTCTCCGCCTCGCGGAGCGACAAAATACGCAGCAAAGTAGATTCCGCGACTTGGGAAAGGGGGCGGAGCGGTGCGCAGGGACAAGGTTAGACTACACTAAGCAGCGTCCAACTTGGAATCGGTCTTAGCTCTCTGCGGATAAGTTTAGCGAAGACACTGCCATAAACACGCGAAGAAAACGGCACCACTTGCAGCTGGGCGTCGGGTGCACCGTGGAAAATAGATCGGAAAAGTCCCCGTCGGTTTACCAGAGATAAGCAGTTCTTTCAGGTATAGGTTCTCCGGCAATTTTTAAAAGGATTAAAACTTGATTAAATATTTTTTTTGTGTTTTTTTTTCCTTGGTAGCCCTGGCACACGACCGCGACGGGGTGACGTCACGCCCCGGGCCGACACTGGCCGGACACAGTCGGCTGGACACAGTGTGACGTTTCACTGCGTTTCGCTGCGTTTCACTTCGCCCGGGGCTCCTCAGTAATTGCCCATTTCGTTCGGCCACACTACGCAAACAAGGGGAAGAAGCTAATTGCGTGCGGTCGCGGCTTCGAGTACCGCCGGCTGCGGATGCACTTTTCCCTAAAAAAGGGGAAAAAATAAATCTCTTGCGGCGGGTAGCGAACCACGCTCGTCCGCATCGGAGTCGCATACTATACCGCCTATGCCACCGTCACATGATGTTGACTCAGTGGAGCAGCGGTGTACATGTGGAGCATCGCGATTCGCAGTTACGTAACTTCCAGGAACGGCCAGCCTTAGTGCTGCCGTCTTTGTCGCCTCGTCTCTCTCGCACTCACGGGGCGTCCCGCGTCGGTGCGAGGGAGACAGGCCGACGAGGACGACACTCTCAGAGCCTGCTGGCCGTAAACGGGCCGGCTGCTCGTTCGAAAGAGCGCGCGCGCTTGAATCCTTGGCTGCGCGCTGCGCTCGGCGTGCGGCGGCGGCGGCGAACGATTGCCTGGGATGAATAATACAGCAGTGCGACACGGAGGACCGACTGTACCGTTGAATCAGTGCAGTGCGTGCCGCGCATACGCTTCCCTTTTCCGCCGCCAGAGCGCGCGCTCGCCTTTGTGACAGCCGTGCTCTCGCGGTGGCGGCCCGCTGTGCGCTCCAGACTAGGCGACCACTCTTGCAAGGCGAGTTCAGCGTGTAGTTCCTGTTCCTGCCGCTAGGGCGCGCGCCCTCCCTCGTGATGGCTACCATCTCGCGGTGACGGCCCGCTGTGTACTCTAGACTAGAGGACCACTCTTGGAGTGTATGAGGAGCGGTGATCTCCTGATCCCGCCGATAGGGCGCGCGCCCACTTTCGTGATGGTCACTCTCTCGCGGTGGCGGCCCACTGTGTGCTCTTCACTAGGTGACAACGTCGGTTCGGGACCTAAGATAAATTTGATCGTCTAGGCTGTTCTATCCAACGTGAAGTCTGTGTGATTCCCCCGGAAGAGGTTTACTAGGCGCGCTGCCGGTGTAATGGTCAACTCACGCGGCCCGCGGGGAATTACATCTCGCCTGGTTGACATTGCCGTGTTACATGTGTCGTGCCGGGTAAGGGAAACAAGCGCCAGATAATATCACGGCCTTGCCTCTCGACACCCTCCCCTCCCCCGCCTCTGCGCTACACCGCTTCATCACCGGCATGCTGCATAATTTACATTGGATGCTTGAGGTGGTCACGGCGGAAAAGTGGAAGGGAGGGGGTAAGGGGGGAGGGGGCCACTGATGTTGCCAGGCCGCTGTGTGTGGCGGCCGCGGTGTCGCGAGGGAGGCTCGCAGAGAAAGATCACGCCACAGGGGAAGGGGGGGGGGGGGGCTCTCTGCCGTGCACTAATTGCGTAACGCCCCTCCAGGGGTGGTAGTGATGATGGCAAAAGGTTTGATGAAAAAGTGGCAACTGCAGCGTGACGTCATATGCGGAGGGTGGTGCGGCCACACATCGCGTCGTCGGAGCCGCGGCACGTGGCGGGGTGTGGTGTGGTGGGGTGGGGTGTGGTGGGGTGGGGTGGGGTGGGGTGGGGTGGGGTGGGGTGGTGTAGGGTGGGGCGGGGCTGCGGGTCGTAAGAGGCGGCAGCTCGCCGGGACTCGGGGTTATTATGGTTTTTGAGGTTAGGTGCGTCGGCTGGGCGGCGAGGCGGGTCGCCGCACCGCCTCTTCAACCGGCTAATCTCCAAGACTCGCAAGTGGCGCGCGTGGTCGCGGGTTCGACTCCCGAGCGCGCGTTGAGCTTTTTTTTTCCGCTTGGTGGTTGCATGTCCGAGGCCCTCGCGTGTTCACGGAATAATAAAGACAAGCTAAGGCCGGCCGAAAATTCGAATATAATTATAGTCGTAACCAAGTCGTTTGGTTGACAGTTATAAACTGTCGTTCCAGACGGAGCGCGGGCTTCGCTGAAAATCACTGATGGCGCGATACGCGGTTATTTTGGCGGGGCGGTTCGGGCCGATAGGGACGTTAGTTGGGGACGCTCCAGACCGAGAGAGTCTCTCTCTGTCTCTCTGTCTCTCTCTCTCTCTCTCTCTTTCTCTCTCTCTCTCTCTCTCTCTCTCTCTCTCTCTCTCTCTCTCTCTCTCTCTCTCTCTCTCTCTCTCTCTCTCTCTCTCTCTCTCTCTCTCTCTCTCTCTCTCTCTCTCTCTCGGAAGAAAGAGTCTGCTGCTCGCTGCCGCGCAGCGGACAATAGGCCTCTATTGACGGTGTAGGAAATTAAAAACGTCAATGGAAAGAAATGTTTTGAGGCGCCGCGCTGGCGGCGGGGGCCCCGCACAGTGGGCCCCGGGCGGGGCTGTCCGCGGCCCCACTCTTGCAGTTTCGCGCTCTCTTTCGCCCTGTTTGTTCCCTGCAAGTCCGCCCCGCTGTAAACAAAAGCGAGTCGTCATTGTGCTGGCGCGCCCAAGGGAAGATGCCGACTGCTCTTTTTGCGCGCCTTTCTCTGCCGTTTTGGCGGCCGGGGCATCAGATTGTCGTTAACGCGGAGTTGAGGGGATTGCTGCCGAGCGGCAGAGCTATGGCGGGAGCACTGGTCGCCTTGTGGACGGGTGAGATGGGTCAAAGGAACATTGTTAGTCGGATTGAATCGTGCGTAATAATAATTGTAATAAAAATAAACGACGACATGTTCCTTACTTCTTGTGTACGCCTTCCCACCTCAACCCCTTTTTCTCTTCCCTCCCCCCACTTCCCGCCGCAAACCCTACGTAAACCCTCTTTCCTCGAACCCCTCCACCTGGACAGCCGGTGCCACCAGCCACGTGTCTGCGCGATTGTGTTCCTTGCCTGGGCCGTCTGACACATTCCCTTATTATGCAACCTCCATCGCGGGCTGTCATGTAACCTCCGACCTGCCTGCCGCCGGCCGGGACAGCACGGCCCGCAAGTTGGGGCCGGCAGGCCGGGGACAGCGTGGTGGCGGACGGAACGGGGGTGAGCGTGGCCCCCGGGCCGCGGCCTGCATAACAATCCACCTGCAAGGGCTTGCATGCCGCAGCCCCCTTCGCCTTTGACGCGGTTCCTCCTCTGCCTTTTGTTGTTGACGTGCCGCCTGCCTGCACTCCGCGCGGACCCCGTCGTGTTATCCGGCGACCATCTTCTTCATTACTTTGCCGGGATGCGCCGCGCACAGTGGGCCAGAAGACCGTCGTTGAGGCGGCCGAAATCCCGCCCACTGTGCGGTCACGGCCGCGGTGCCTTTGGGCTTCGGGGCGCCGATCATGTGACCGGCGCACACTGTTGCCTGATTGAAGCCCCCAAAACGAAGAGACCGTCCTCCGGCAACGGAAATTAACTTTTGAAAGTGTGCGGCCCACTGTGGAGCGGCTCGCAGCGTCTAATGCGAGCAACAGGGAATGTGACGCCCCCTAAATCACTCGTGGTCGTTCCCCGGCGCATGAATGCACTTCACGTTTGCTGACGTGAACGTGGCCGCCGCGGTGCCGGGGCTGGGCGGGGCGGGGCGGGGCGGGGCGGGGCGGGGCGGGGCGGGGCGGGGCGCGGGGTGCCACCCCTGAAAGAATGTGCGCGGGGTGGGACGCCGCGACTTTAAGAGGAAAAATTACCTACTTTGCATCATTCGGCCGTTTCTCGAAATGTTAGCCGCGCCGTGTTTTTTTTTTTTTCCTCGCTCGCTCTCTCTTTTCGGAAATTTATTTAGCTCCTCCCGATCCCGAGTGCATGCGAGTGGCGGCTGCAGCGGTGTGCCGCCCTCGCCACCAGAAAGAGGACTTCCCTGCTGGAAAACGATTCCAAAAAAAAAAAAAAACTCTTTTTGGAATACACAGCTAGGATCAATTTTATAAATTCAAATTCTGTAAACTCCAATTTCCTGACCGCTCCAATTTTCCAATTTGTTTACCTCCCTCTTTTTCCTTCTCTTCAATTACGTCTGTTTCCGCGGTCCGCCCTCGTCTCCCTGTCCCGACTGTCCTGTATCTGTCCGAGGAGGCTAGACTAGAGGCTTCGTCCGCGCGAGGTCATTCGTCTCCCGTGCGTCCCACTGGGGGGCAGGCGGGGCGGAGGGGCGGCGGGGCGCCGGGGCCCTTGACACTCCCCAAATAACACTTTAATCCTGTCAGAAAATAAGAAACTCCTCTCGGCGATGCTAATGGTGCGTCTGGGACAGCGCCGGGACAGCAGTGGGACAGCGCCGGGGCTAGGTGACGCGTCCGCGACCAGTGATTCCGTTTCCCTTCGCAAGTCTGCCTTGCCTTGTCTGTCTGCCACTCTTTTTCAAGACGCAATATTTTTGGCGTCGCGAAAATGTTGCCGCGCCTTTTTTTGTGACGCATTTCTCCAACTAGTGGAAAGCGGATCAAAAATTTTGCCGCGCTTTTTTTTTTTTTTTGTGATTCGTTTCTAAGGTTCCGAAAAATCGGATCGCAAACTAAAGCCCACGCCTTTTGTGACTCATTTCACCGAAAAGAAAAAAAGGGGGAAAAAATGGGGTCGGCCGCGCGCGAGATTTTGAATCTGAAACGGCTGAAGGGGCCTCGTCCATTACCCGCCAGTCTCGCCCAATAAAATAAAGAATATGGCTGCGATAAAATACGAAGGCCGCGCACACTCGCCCAGCGCAACGATACGAATGCAGTGCATTTTCCGGTTTCCAAGTTTCCGTCGTTGTTTCCTCGCTCAACCTGGAGACAGTCGGTCCTTGTGGGACATCGGACAATTGCCGGAAAAATTTAAAAAAATTAAAAAAAAAAAAAAAAAAAAAAAAAAAAAAAAAGTGTCCGCGGAGAAGATGCGAGGGAGCTCGTGCTTCCTCCGACGGTGGAACGGGCAGCTTATGAGTTCGATTCGCCGTGAGCCGATAACAATATGGCGGGGGGTGCAGACAACACAAACATTGACATTCAGGACGATGAAGAAGAGAAAGAAGTGCCTCGGGGGGCCGGAAGAAAAGGGGAGGCATCCTCGGTTGATAACATGCAAGCTTGTTTTTCAGTTTGGCGGACGGACGGTGTGCAATGAATTCCGCGCTGCCGAGAAGGAGGGGAGGGGTCGGAGGGGAGGGGGTAAATGGTGCAAATTACCCGGGCCTGCTCCTCGTTGGAAAAAGTCGAACGCAATAATGAAATTTTGTTGAATATCGCTTGAAAAGCACACAAACCCGGCGGCTCATCGCAATATCGCCGGCCGGCCGGCCTTTTTGAGGCCTTTGTTTGGTCGCTGAGGAGGGCGGCAGAAATGAGCGGAGCTTTCTGACGGAAGCGCCGAGGTTAATTTAACACGCTGCGACTATTTTTCATGGAGCGTGCTGCTGTCGCAGGGGTTAAGGGGGAGCGAGAGAGAGAGAGAGAGAGAGAGAGAGAGAGAGAGAGAGAGAGAGAGAGAGAGAGAGAGAGAGAGAGAGAGAGAGAGAGAGAGAGAGAGAGAGAGAGAGAGAGAGAGAGAGAGAGAGAGAGAGAGAGAGAGAGAGAGAGAGAGAGCCGGGACGCTACGTCCGGGGTGCAGTGGATAGTCCCTTCCACCTAACCTCCCCCTCGGCGTCCACGCACTTCCTAATTGAACCACTTGTCACCGTGACGGGCAGTCACTTGGCCGTCGCCAGTGTGTGGCATTTCGCCTGGCTCGGCAAATGAAGGGGGGAGGGGGGGGGTCAGTCCGAATGCGGGCGAAGAAGGGGGAGGAGGAGGGTTGGGGAAGTAGGTGTGACTTGGGAAGTAGATAAGCTCCTGGTGGTGCGGTGGGGGGGGGTGGGGGGGGCACCGCACGTGTGTGTACACGTGTGAAGATAGGCAAAAAGTCACACTTTGCCCCGAAAGTAGGTAGGCAACTTTTGCCTCCTGCCCTAAAAAAAAAATAATTAAAATGTAAGAAAAAAAAGTTATCTAAAAAATATTTTTTTAAATTATTTTCTGTTTTTAAAATATCTCTTTTTGGATCCGTCTGAGACAAGTTCTTTGTAAATTTCCGAGATTTTTTTTTTTTTTTTAAGTGTTCCCCAGCAGAGCGCTGTGACTGTCGGCCCGGCCAGTGCGAGGCGCGCCCTGCTACAAGCAGGAAGGGGTGGCCCGGACGGCCCGGCCGCAGACGCAGTAGTCTCCGACTTGCATGTAAACCAGGGCCGTGGGCGCCGGCAGGACGACCCAGCGAAAAAGACAGAAAAAGGAAAAGCCAACTTCTGGAGCATCTCCCCTCGGCTGCTCCTTTTGTTTTCGGCCCCCGCTTGGGCCAGGTGTTTCCTTGGTGCGCCGGGGCCTCACAGTGGGCCACACGGTGGGCCAGGCCCGGGGCGGTGTGCCACTTGAGGCACAATTGCAGCTGGCGGCTGAGGCTGGCTTCTGGCTGCCAGCTCGGGCTCGCCGCCTGCTGGCTGCCGGCTCGGCTTGCCGTAGTTTTGCCCCTGCAGCCGCCCATTCTGTCGGAGGCAATCCCCCCTCGGAAGGCCTCCGCCAGGCTTGCCGCCAGCCCCGGCTTGCCACCAGGGCAAGTTGCGCCCCTTTGCGCGCTTTGCGGGAGGCGGTCTGCCAGCTCTGCCGGGGCGGCGGCTGCGCTCGTCAAGGGCGCGCTGTTTGCCCCTTTGTTCTGCCTTCCGCAGCCAGCAGGGCCAAGGGCTGCCGCCACGGATTCGAACCTTTTGAAAAGAGTGGCGCGGAGATTATGGCCCGCGGCGCGGCGCTCGGCTCGCGTCTCTCGCGAGACTCTCGAAGTGGCGTCGACCCTCGAGCGTCACTTCGAGAGGTCCACGGAGCGGCGGCCAAATCAACGTCCTTTGTGATTTGCGACTCAAAACGCGCTCGGGATTTTGACCGTCTTACCGGGGTTTTCTGGCCCCATGTGGCCGGGAAAAGGTTGCGCGGCGCACGCCCTGACGCGCCCCAGTGTCGCTGAGGCTGGTTGGCCAAATGACAAAGAGGAGGCCTGTTTACCCAACCCTTCCCACCCTTAACAGAAGTGATTTCTTGTTTGCGCGAGGGACACATTGTCACTACTCAGGCTGCCTAGGGGCCGCCCACCCGGCGCTGCTGTGTCTCTCGCACTCACGGGGCGTCCCCACTGGCGCGAGAGAGACAGGGGGGCCCTGGGGGCGCCTTTCCGAGTCGTTTCACAAACCAAACAGAGGCCCCGTATTGATGAGTCTGTCGAGGCGAGGCCAGGCGAGGCGAGGCGAAGCGGAGCGTGCCGCGAAACGTCTTCACAATTTGATTTCCCGTTTCCTGTGTCTTTGCTCCACCCCTTCCTGCTGGGCCCCATTTTTTTTTCCTCCTCCGGCTGCTTTCTCATTCCTATGTCTGCGTGTTTGCGTACGGTACGTGCCGAATGTCGAATCGGACGCGTCGCGCGCCGATTCCGCTGCCTTGCCCACGGTGCGCCAGGTTGCCAACGCGAGCACTGTAATCGTACTGCGAGCCAAGCACTCAAAAAAAAAATGACTTCTTTAAAAAAAAAAATAATAATAATAAAAAAAAGTATATTTTTGAGAATGTATAAAGAAAAATATTTTGAGCATCTAGATTAGTGAAATTTGGAAAAAAAAAAAAAAAGATAAACGGAACCCCCCCCCCCCCCGCCTGCTTAAGTTCGGTGTTCGGATATGGGCAACGGTGTTCCCAGGCGCTGGCGATCGTGTTTAACTAAAAGTAAATTTTAAAAATGGAACTCTACACCCCCTCCCCAGTCTTAATGGGGAGGCCTCCTGCTTTACTTCGGTGTTCGGGATGGGAACCGGTGCTATCAGGTAACTGGGGTTAATCCGATCCAGCGACTTCGATATCGTACGCCGGGGGACCCAGTAGGACCCGAGGACGCCGACACGCCTCAAACATGGGCAGAGTAGAGTAAGGCAGAGACGATAGAGAGACAGAGAAAGAAAGAAAGAGAGAGAGAGTAGTTTTGGGAGCTTTTGTTTGCGCAGGGTGGTCGGTACCCAATGTACCCCCGCTGTCCGGCGCTCCCAGACCCGAACATGCAGTCAGTGGGCCAGCTTCAAAGGACTTATCAACTCCATCCGACGAATCGGAATGGACCCACTCGCGACCAATTTCGAGTGGCTGGCTCGATCGGGGATCGAACCAGTGCCGAGGCCAATCCGCCGAAGCGGACTGCTTTTTAGACACCCGGGTGTAATGGCCTGGATTGAGCCTAGACCACTACACCACCCTGACTTGCACGTCTGCCGAGTGTTGGACGACGGGTTTGAGTCGCAGTGGGAGGAAGCCAGTCGAAAAATGAATGTTATCGATGGGATTCGAACCCCGGACCTTATGGTCGGGGAAGGACGCCTTGTCGCCCTCAGCCACCACGGCACATGGCTGGTGCCGATTGAATCGGGCTCTTGACGTGACAATGAGCAGCGGTCGGAGAAAAAAGTTGTGAAGTAACAAGATTTGAAACGCCGATCCTCATCCCGGGAGACCGACGCGTCGATACCTCCAGCCACCACGGCACATGATGGTCACCGCGCATAGCTGTGGCCTTGAAAGACACTGGGGAGGGCAGTGAAAAATAGTAATGTCGGGTGTACTCAGCAAGTACGAGGAAAGGCGCCGCTACTCTTTTCACCTGGTCGCCTCGACAATACGCACCGCCGGCACGGCCTGTAGTAACACAGCTAACCCACTGTGCCGCGCCGCGCCGCCATTCGACGTGGCAAGGTTTAGCGCCGCCGTATGATTCCCCCGTGGAGGAGCCTCATCCTCGCAGGCCTGCCTTCATGCCAGGGGAATAAATGAGCTGGGGAGACTTTCCTCCAGACGTGAGTGAATCCGAGGCGGAACAACAACAACAACAGCAACGGGGAGTTTGTTGCGAAACTTGGATGCAGAGGCGGCGGCGTGACAATGTTTCGCCCCGCCCCCACACTTAGCAAGATAATTTTAAAAATGCATGATTTTTTTTTCCTCAAAGTCGGATAAAAAAATCCGCTTGCATTCATTTAAAAAAAAAAAGAACATTCTGGTAGCGCGCGACTCCCACCGCATTGATTCGCGTAGTCCCACGTGTATCACTGGCCGCCGCCGCGCCGCCGGCGATTGAATGCCGGCGCTTGACTCGCGCTGTGTGTACCTCGCAGCAGCGACCAGGGGACGCTTTGCTGGGGTTGCATCGCGTCGCTGGGGCCGCGCCCCCGCCCCGCCCCGCCCCTGGGACAGTTGCGGGGCTAAGCCCCCGCCCCGCCCCGCCCCGCCCCGCCCCGCCCCGCCCCGCCCCGCCCCGCCCCGCCCCGCCCCGCCCCGCTGTCAGGGCGCAGTAATTTATATGGAGTGGAGTATTGTTGCGTCCACGCGACACGGTGGGCTGATGTCGCTCTCTCGCGCCCCAGCGGGCCGCCCCGTGAGTGCGAGAGAGACAGAGCGATGCGCCGCCGCCGTCACAGAGGCCAGTCAACTAGCAAGGCCGGCGCTATCGAGACATCGATCGAGGCTCCGCCCTGCCACTTTCCTTTTGGTCCCCCGCTAATTTGTTGTTTTAGTGTGGCGGCAGGAAAAAAAAAGGAGTGATCGATTGCGCGGGTTTCATGAAGGTAACGGTAATGCGTGTAATGACATACTGCCCCCCGTGCGAGCATGACCACACTTGAGTGTGCAAACTGATGACGTCATTTTCAAGCGATGACAATTTTTTTTTCCAGTGGGACGCCGCAGGAGTGTGAGAGGGACAGCATCCTCGTCCTCCCCTCCCTCCTTTTTTCCGATTTAAAGAGGATAATTAAGTTATGAGAACGTCTTGTGTGACGCCGAAGGAGTCGGTGCGGTCCGATCTCTGTCTGTCTGTCTGTCTGTCTCACTCACAATGTAAACAGCACCACATCCCGCGTTCGAAAAAGGTTCTTGGCTTCCTTAGAGCTTCCCCCGGCTGCGTCCCCGGGGAAGTCAAGTCAAGGCCCGCCCAGACGACTTATTCCACCACTGAGCGTCGCCCACTGTGCGCCGCCCTGTCTCTCTCGCAGCCCTACGGCACGCCCCATGAGTGCGAGGGAGACGGAGCGACGCCGGCGGCGTGCGGAATCGGGCCACCCCGCGTAGTTAAAGGGCTTTACGGTCCCAAATAAAATGCCAGTTCGAGTCCTATTTTGATGACTATCGAGCTAGGACCTTGTCTGAGGTCTACTTTAACAACAGATCATTCCGGCTCACTGTGCGCAATGGCTTGTTTTCAAAACACAACTTTTTTTTTTCTTTGGAAGGGGTGGATTTGGAATTCATAGCCTACTGGCATGTTTGCAGGTCAGGGTGGTGGAGGAGACAAGGCGAGCCAAGGCGGTAGCTTAGCCTACTTTTCGAAAAAGATCCGTCTGCGAGATTGGCGGCCTGGTCATGAGACTACGGTGGTCGTGTGCAAAGGGTTAGCTCGGCAAAGACGGCGCGGGAAGAAAGAAACCCGCGGACAAAAAGAAGAAGACGGGATACATTTCGGCAATAATGGTACTCGCGTGCCAGTCGGAAGTCGATCGAAAACAAAAACCGACAAACCCGCGGCCTCCTATTCGCAGAGCACCACGACGCCGCGGCTCTGCGGATAGCGAGTGGGTTGGCAGCCTTGTTGCTTCATGACCAACAGAAGAGAAAGAGAGAGAGAGAGAGAGAGAGAGAGAGAGAGAGAGAGAGAGAGAGAGAGAGAGAGAGAGAGAGAGAGAGAGAGAGAGAGAGAGAGAGGCGTTGTCGCAGGGAGATGAGTGTGAGCTTTGCTCTTCCAATATTTGAAGGATTGACAGTCAGATCTGGCAGCGGATGTTGCCCCCCACTCCCCCGAGGCTTCGAGGGCTGCCCAGGTTGTTTGCACGGCGACGCTTTCGGCACGGACGCGTGTGTGTGTGAGAGAGAGAGAGAGCGCCTGTGTTGAAGAGAGAGTGAATGTGTGTTTTGATAAGAAGCTGATAAGGTATCCGGACACACGGAGGATGGTCGGACGCGGTCTGACCGTCATCCACTCCCCTCCTCTCCCCTGAGAAGCCCCTCCTTGGTGAGTGAGGCCCCACGGAGGTGCGAGCGAGGGAGATAGGCGGAGAGAGATAGAGGTACCTCTACCCTATCCCGGCCGGCGCGCAGTCAGTCATCGGCAGTACGCCCCGCCGTCCGCGTCGCTTCACCCCGCGTGCGTGTGTGCGTGTGTGTTAGTGTGTCGGTGTGTGTGCTCCCGTAGCCTCTCTGCTAAAGTCGAGCGGCCACGCCCCAGTCACGAGGTGTGTTGGTATTCCCGCTGTGTGTGTGTGTGTGACTCATGCGCGAGAATTATGTGATGAGTCTGAGGAAAGCTGTGTTGAGGCACAACGTTCCCCCACCAGCAGCGTGCTTGAGTTGGTAGCCCTCCATGAGGTCGGCGCTTCAGCAGCCTTCGACTAATGCGATTTCATGTCAAAGTTTGAGATGTTGAGGCTTAGCTGGACTCCTAGTACCTGGCGTTAGCCGCCGGAATACAACATGGAACAGTTTCGGAATGCTTTGTCTTCACAATCGAACCTGTTGCACAACGCGTGAAGGAATATCCCGAGCGGGTTTATCAGCAGATAGCTTCATTTTCTAGAGGAGTTCCAGTTTCGGGTGACAGGTGCTGTAAATCCATCGCGTATTCCCCATGCTTTCGATAAGATAAGATGGATAAAAATGATGAAATTGTGTCAATTTTCATCGTGGATAAACTGAGTATCGAAATAGAAGAGAGGCCTTCGTCTGTAACGATCTCACGGTGGGAACTTGGGAGGTGTAAGTTGTGACGGGTTTCTGGTTGCAACGGAAACCAAGTCCCGAAGCCGAGGCCGTAATCTGGCCGTTCTGATACGCCATGTTGCGGCTGCCTTATCTATCGATTAGCGCTGCCAAGGTGTAACCTCGTGCAGCGCTACCGCCACGCCCAGAAAAGTCACGCGGAATTGACCAGAATTCGGTCCATTTTACAGAGAGAGTCAATGGGACCGATAGAGTTGAATTTTAACCGTCGCAAAAAAAAAAAAAAAAAAAAAAAATGATTTTAGTAAAACTGACTAAAACTTATTTAACTATACTATAAACATCATCAACATCGATTCAACTTGATTTTTATAAATAAAATAGGTTGTGGCTAAAAATTTAATTTCAATCGCTTGGTAGTGATTGCTTGACATTTGAGGCGGCTGTGCGATCGCTGCAGTGAGAACGCGAACGAACTATGGCCGCCGGTGCAGCCCTCCCTTTTTATTTTGTTCGGCTGTTGGACTTTGCAGAAGCAGCTGCGTGCGTGTGTGCGCAGTGCACAATGTGACGCGCCTGCGTTTGCGGATGAAATAGAACGGAAACGGAATCGAAATGTTGCACTTTGGACGCGGAGCGTCGGCAGTGCGGTCGTATACTCTGGCCCACTGGGTCGGGGATGTTGTTGAGGCCAGTGCAGGGGTCGACGCGGCGTAGGCATAGAGATGAGAAAGTTACTCCGGGCGAGACGGGAGGGAAGAGGACGGAGGAAATAAAAAAAATAAAAAAAATAAACGAAAAGGGGGAAAAGGGGAAAAAGAGTGGGGAAAGGGGAAATAATCAGCATTACCGCTAGCATTTGGCTAAGTCACGGAAAGTTGTCCACATTATTCCGTGAACGATGACGTGTCCCCCACGATATGAGAGCGAGGCGGGGAGGAGGCCAGAAACAGAAAGAAGAAGAGGGAGAAACTTTGCCGAGTGTTGTTCCAGTGCGATGAGCAGGAGGCCAACCCTCGCAGTTAGTTACCTGGCGCCTCGTGACACTGCTTTGTGGCCAAAAAAAAAAAAAAATAAAGAGAGAGGGAGGGAGAAAGAGAAAGTAAGATCAAAAAGTTTCCTCTCATCTTCCTCAGCGGGATGTGCTCCACACAAAAGAAGCGCCGTGACCCCGGCGTGAACCGGAACTCGCAGAAAATTCCCGAAGAAGCTTCAGAAACGCACTCTCGGGATTTTCTAATTTATTTAACAGTGGGCAACGGCGTTGTCCGCAGTGGCCGGCGAGTCTTCCACCCCACGTGCAGTGCAACGGTAGCCTCGCTGCAGCGATACAGACTATCGCCAGTCCAAACAGAGAGACTGCCTCGTCGCAGACAGGGCATTGAGTGGCCAGTCACTGAGGCGCGGGGTATCGGTGCGTCCAACGTACCCACCCACGCACAGTAGGCCGGAGGCGGTCAAAATCCCGCGGACGCGTTTTTGAAGGTCCAGAGTCGCTGAATGGGACTCGAACCGAACGTGTGACCCCACTAATGGATTGCTCTCTGAACGAGGAATCCATTGGTGGGGTCACACGTTCGATTCTAGTCCCACTTGCCGACTCTGGCTGGAGCTAGCTCGTGCCCGATGTGCGACGGTTCGAGCGCCAGGGAGGTGGCGACGCGTCATACCCCAGCAGGTTGCCGTGGCGTGGCGTGGCGTGGCGTGGCGTGGCGCCCCGCTCGCGTGGAGCTGATATACGGCCAGACTCCCCGCAGGAAGCAAAACTCGGGGAAAGGAGCAGGACTGGAGCAGGGGTTTAAGAACTTACGACCTTCCTGGCCGGAGACGGCCGTTTGTTTTATATTCTATCTCGCGTGTGATAAAGGCACCACCCTACCTTTGTTGCGTCGCCTGCAGCTCCACGCACACGCATACACACACACACACACACACTCACACACCCAGAGAGAACACTTGATCTGCCGGGATGGGATGATTCTGTTGCTTTAGTTCGGAGGGACGTCGAAACTCGTGCGAGACGCCCCCAAAGCCGTAAACATGCAGTGAGTGATTGGTTTTCTGCGCTTGCGTGTGTGTGTGGGGGGGGGGGGGGGGTGACGTGACGTACGGTCTGAATTGCCCAGATATCGCCGTGCTTTTGTGGGCAAAACCGCCACTAAAAACGTACTTTGCGAAGCAAAGTTTGGTTATTTTGCAAGTCCGCCATGCTCCGGCATAGTTGCCCAACATTCCTTCCCGCGGCCTTGCGGGGGAGCCCCGTGAGTGTGTGTGTGTGTGCGCGCGCGCTCTGTCCGACCGAATCTAATCCGATTTCTTTTCTTCTTTGCAGGTGGCTTTTCGGACATCTCGCTCGGACATTCCGCTGTTTTCGCTGAGGCAGGCGGGAAAGGCGGAAAGTTTGAAGTGCTTAGAATCAGCGTGACTGTTGACAGGGCGCTGTAACTGGCAAAGTTCGCACCGATCGCCCGGCGTGCGCGCGTCCGTTTCCCCGCCCCCCCTCCCGCCATCCCTCGCGTCCCCTCGCTTCCCTCCTCGGAGCAGAGTCGAACCGAGCCGCGCGTCCGGCTCTATTTTTCATACCGCGTCTCGGTCCGTCGGGGGTTTTCCTCCCGGATCGGCAACATTGGTGCACCCTGGCGACGAAGGGCCTCAAGAGCCTGCCCGCGCTGACGGGGAAGCAGCAGCACCAGCTGCTCCTGTCCGCCACCATGCTGCACACCCTCAACGCCCTGGCGGGCAAGATCTCGCCCTCCGGCGGCGCCGTGCTGGCCGCGCCCGCCTCGCCCACCGACTCCAAGGTGTACCACCCCTACAGCAAGCCGGCCAGCCCGCCGCGCCACGCCAGCAACAACAACAACAGCAGCAGCGTCAACAACAACATCAGCGACTGCAACGGCCGCGTCTCTCCGGCCGACGCCAGGTGAGTTCATGCCAGGAATGCTCCATGCATAAATCACGTGACGTCCGGGCGGCGCCGCCTATTTCCTCGCGTGCATTACCTGTTTCCAGGTTAGAGAAGGAAGCCCTGTGATGTGTTCAGTGGGGCGGGCAGCAAAGGGAATTCCCCTCGGTGGAGCCATTCGAAACCAAACAGCGAGACACTAAAAACTCCCCTCCCGAATCGGAGCTAATTCATAAACGCTCCCCTTGGGCTTTATACTCGATCCTCCGAAGAGCGGACGCCGCCGTCGTCGGGAATCGAACCAGCGACCCGCCGCAAACCGCGGGAACCGCGAAGTCGTTCGGCGGAGACGCCTTTATAATGTGGCCGCGGTGGTACAGCTGCCTCCCAGCGGGCCCGTCGTCGTTGTCTTCGACTTGGCCGTGCCACAGTGCGCGGCCTGTGCGCCGCTTAGCCTCCCCCACCTGATTATTCGGCCCGTGTCGCAATCAACGAGGTTCACACTTCCGCCCCAGCCAGGGTTGCTGCGCCGAGCGAGCGGCCCCCCGGCTTATGGAGGCACCATGGTAATCAAAATTTGAATTTTCCCTCGGGGTACCACTGCGCGCAGCCGCGGAGCCAGCACGGCACGGCACGGCCGGGGTGGCGAGGCGTCTGGAAGAAGACCCCGTGCCTCTCCCATTTTCGTCGCGCAAGCTGGCGACGCCGCGGGCGGGGCGGCGCGGCGCGCATCTTTGGCGGGTTTAGGAAACAGCCAGCGCTCCCCTCCACGCCCTGCCCCGCCCCGCCCCGCCCGGCCCCGCCTACGCCGCGCCCTGTTTTACACTGTTTGCCGCGCGGACGAATTTCCCCCCACCTTCTTCTTCTTCTTCTTCTTCTCCTTCTTCTTTTCGTCAGGCCGCAAGTGGCGCGTTCCCCTCATCTCCATGAGGAGGTCCTTTCCACCGTAAGCAGCCACCCCCCCACCCCCCTCCCTGTTACGCCCCTTTCTGCCAACGGCGCCCCTCCCGCTGCCCAACTTGTGTCTCGTTATATCGTTTCACTTCTTCTCATTCTAATCCGAGTTACTGTTGCGTCGGATTAAGGCTGGCCGGTCCCTCATCCTGGCGGTGGGGCCGCACTGTCGCACCGCCGGATGAGGCTGTTGCGGGGGAGGGGGGTGGAGGGGGGTGGAGGGGGGTGGAGGGGGGAGGGGTAGGAAAAACCGCACCCGTTGCCCGTGGAATGTGCTGGGCTTGGCGCAAGGCCGTTTGCCACGAGGAGGAGTCAGCCAAGCCAAGCCAAGCCAAGCCCTGGCCAGCTGCGTGCGAGGAGTAGTTATGCAACACGCAACAACGCTTCACTTCTCTAGCTTTGCTAAAAAAAAAAAAAAAAAAAAAAAAAAAAAAAAAAAAGGATTATACACTTACTGAAAAGTCACACAAAATGGAAAATTTTGAGGTTATGGAATTATTGCCTAAAAATCCGATTTTTTAAATTATTTTTTTTCCGGGAATTGCTGAGGCTTTCTCAACAGAAGTGCATCGGGGTGCCTTAAGCTGGCTGAGGGTCCCGCAACACGAGTTCGCCATTTCGACGGACCCGGTCGTCGTCCTGGCCCACTGTGCCCTAACTAAGATGAAGTTGCGGCCGATATGAGGGCGAGGCTCAGGGCGAGGGTGGGACAGAGACTCGGTGCGACTTAGCCAAGGTCTGCCGGCACAGTCAGACAGTCAGTGTCCCTTGATATCAGCCAGTCGACCCTGTAAAAGGACGCGCCTCACTTTTCTGCGCCTTTGCTGCCTGGCCCAGCACAGTGGACAAGAGGACCGGTCTTCCGACCCACTGTGCCCAGGTCGCGGGGGTCGCGGGGGCCGCGGGGGCCGCGGGGCACGGCCCTGTCGGTGTTTCAAGGTCCCCGCCTAGTTGGATTGCGCCTCAAGTCTGTCTTTTTGTCGTGCCCTCCAGAACACGGGGGCACGGAGGCAAACAAAACAAAATTGAAAAAAAAAATGGCGACGGCCTTTGGTGAGATTTGAACCCGCGGCGTTTCAAAGCTGACACTGCTGTTGCAGTGCGAGGCTCATTATCCGGGGCCGTGTAGCCGTAAAGCGGTTGCGCTAAAGGACGACATTGTAAGAGGGCACTTTTTTCTCCGGTCCCTCCTGCCCCTCCTCCTGCTGTTGTTGTCTCGTCTTGGTCACAACGCCCTAACCTCTTCTCCCTCGTCCTCTTCGTCCTCTGAAACTGAAGTCATTACCGCGATCAGTGAGCTTGCACTCTCTCTCTCTCTCTCTCTCTCTCTCTCTCTCTCTCTCTTTTATCCAGTCGGGGTCGGGCCAATTGGATCAAGAGTACTAGTGTATGTGTATGTGTGTCGCTCTATGTCTCGTGAGCGTGTGTGCGTGTGCAGCAAGAGAGGGCGAGAGAGACGGGAGATATCAAGACGGCGCTGGTCTGTCGCGCGGCTGGCCGAAGTGGCGAGGGGAGGGGGGGGGGGTCCTACGGAAGCGGCCGGAGGGTGGCGGAGAATGCGGAGGTCGACCCGAAGAGAGAGAGGGAGAGAGAGAGAGAGAGAGAGAGAGAGAGAGAGAGAGAGAGAGAGAGAGAGAGAGAGAGAGAGAGAGAGAGAGAGAGAGAGGGGGGGAGGCACGCGAAGTCAAGGAAAAGGAGAGGAAAGAAATCAGAATAATGTTGCGGTTGTCGGGGATGGCCTATGTGCACGTAATTAGTGTCGTAAAATGTTATTGCGCGGTCGCCCCCCTCAGGTTGCACGCCCTCGGCCCGGAGAGGGATCGAGGATAGAGAAGGAGCAGATGGGGAGAAGGATAGAGGGAGTGGAAGAGGGTTTTGCAAACCCCGGAGATAGGTTGTAGAGAAGGATAGAGACAAGGGTGACTCGATGGATGAGACGTTGAGGCGGAGGAAATAGAAGGAGGTACATGGCAGTTTGAGGAATAGGATAGACAGGCATTGAGGCTGAAGTGGTAGCGGGTAGAGAAGTGGATGATGCGGATGTGGGGGAGGATAGAGGAGGATGAACCACGGAAGGTGGCAAAAGGTAGAAGGGGGTTACCGCGGACTTTTTCCAGCAGCTTTGGCTATGAATGCCCAGGGGCATTCCCTTTTTTTTCCGCTGTGTACGCAGCTTGTGAATAAAGCCGCACGATTACGGGAAAAGTTTTGGGGCGGATGCGGAGTGATTCGGGTCGCGATAATGCTGGGGCGGGGCGAGGCGGGGCGGGGTGGGGCGGGGCGGGGCGGGGCGGGGCGGGGCGGGGCAGGGCGGGGCGGGGCGGGGCGCGGCGCGGCGTTCCACGGGACAAACTTACTGCTGCTCCTCTCTCCGTGCAAAAGCACTGCATAATCAATTCGTGCCATTGTGTGTGTGTCCGAAGTCGTTCCGTTTTCCCGACGGACGGACAGACAGACGGCGTATCTCCGTGGCTCCGCTTTGAACTCGGCGGGGCGTTGGTTTTAATCACGGCCGCGCGATCACAATTGCATCTGGGCGCCGCGGCGGCCGATCGCGCTATCTCTCTCGCACTCACGTGCCGTGTCACGGGGTGGACGGAGCGAGCGAGAGCGAGGCAAGGCGGCAAACCGTGCGCGGGAAAGTGTTGGGCTCGCCTTTCCTTTAGGTTTCGTCGCGGCAAGCGAGACGAAGTAAAAAAAAAAAAGTCACTGTTGTCTTTGAGGGTTGACGTTCTTCTGTGATTTCTCCTGTTAGACTGTCTTGCCGAATTCGGCGGAATTACACGTGGATTTGCATGCAAATAGAGGGACCGACTTGGACTGAGGGATCCGTCATTTTGGCCTTTTTAAATTAAAAGAAAGAACCTCGAAATTTTGACAGCGTGCCGTCAAGAGTCTACTACCTAACCGGGGGAAGTCCTCCCAGATCCCAGTGTCGCCAACAGCGCGGCTAGTCTTGCCCACTGTGACTGTCAGTGCGGTCTCGTTGTTTTTTTTTTTTCAGCGGTGGCAGGTATGGAACCCAGTGAGCGAGAGAGAGGGAACCGCTCGCGGGCTGCGCCGGGCGTGCCGGCCGGGGCCCACGGCGTTTGTCACAGTTATTTCTAGCGCCATTTAGTCGTGTGGTGTTGCAGAGGCGCGGAGACGGGCGGAGGGGAGGGGGAGGGGGAGGGGAGGGGAGGGGGAGGGAAGGGGAGGGGAGGGGTGATGAGAGATCGGGGAGCAGGGCAGGCGCGAGTGGAAAGGAGACATCCGCGGTGACGGGTAGTGAAAGCAGGCAGATCGTGGAAAGAAGAAGAAGGAGAAGGAGAAGGAGAAGGGGAGGGGAGGGCCGATTGACTCGGTTTGGCCGGTGCTTCGGGTCTATGATGCTGCCGCGGATACAGGCCGCGGCGAGGGATGCCGCCGCCCTGTCTCTCTCGCACCGCCGCGCACCGCGGGTGCGAGAGAGACAGGGCGGCGTGCTGGCCGCGTGCCCGCGGACTGCCGCCCGGACGCAGCGGGGCGGGGCGGGGCGGGGCGGGGCGGGGACGCCGGCGCCCCAGCAGGACGCGGCGGGCTTGGCGTGTGGATGCACACTATTTTTTTTTCCTCCCCGTCCCACGCACCGCCGCCTCTCTCTCCCGATGCTGCTGCAGGCTGCTGAGCGTCGCTCTGTCTCTCTCGCGGGGCGGCTCGTAGGGGTGCGAGAGAGACGGAGCGACACAGCTCGTTGGCGAGGCCGTCGTTGTGACGGACGGTTTGAGAACAGTGCGGCCCACTGTGATCGGCCACTTAGAGGCTGACGGACATGTGACACCCCTCTCGCTCCCTCGGATGAGACTAGCCGTGACGTGGGCCCGCCCACCGCGCCTAGCCTCGCAGCGGGGTTGGGGTGTGGAGGAGCCCATACCAAGCCGGCGTTAATTCAGGTTCCTTAATTTGTGCTCTAAATTATGAAGCGCGCCGGCTGGCTGCCTGCTCCGTCCGGGGCGCATTCGAATGCTGGCTTGTCTCTCGTAAAGGGGTTGGGGAGAGGGGGGGGGGGAGCACAGTGTAACGCAAGGCGAGCGCTTCGGCGCAGCGGGGGTGCGGTAACAGAATGTAACAAATTCCCAAGATTTGTGCTCGGTGGTCCCTCCCCCGCCTCCCCGCGACGGCCGCCGCCCCTCGGGGATAAATACCCCGCGACAACGACGCCCCGCCCCGCCCCGCCCCGCCCCGCCCCGCCCCGTCCTGGCGTTGCAGCGAACAAGTCGTCCTCCACGGCAGCGAACGGACTGCCGCGCCGCCACGATGGTAGTTTTGTCTGTGAGCAAATTATTTCTGCGAAAATCCCCCTGACTTGCCGCGTAATGCACTTGGGATTGAATGGCGGGGCGTCCGTGCAGCATCCTTGATTGCTCCGCAAGTTAATGGGGTGAAGTCGCACGTCCGTCTGTGTGTCTGTCTGTCTGTCGGCCTGCTCGTATAACGCCACATACTCGCCCTGTCACTGGAGCTGCACCGCATAATTTTCGCCGGTTAGAAGCTCTGCACTCCGCGCGTGACACAGCGGTACGAGGGGGAGGCGCACAGTGGGCCCGGCAGCGCACTTACACCGATGAGTGCAGCGCCTTGGAGCGCTCTCTCTCTCTCTCTCTCTCTCTCTCTCTCTCTCTCTCTCTCTCTCTCTCTCTCTCTCTCTCTCTCTCTCTCTCTCTCTCTCTCTCTCTCTCTCTCTCTCTCTCTCTCTCTTTCTCACGTGCCGCTGTTGACCTCGGCGAGCGTAAAGCCCACTGTCTGGAAGTCAGCCTCGTCGCTCTGCTGTGCCCGCTGGCCTGCTCCCTCGCAGGACTTTCCCGCTTTTCCGGCCGCAGGGAGGAAAAGACTCCTTTATTATTTGAGTGTGCGCGGCCGGGGTCCCCCGGCATTCACTTTGCCTTTATATGAAAAATGTCGCGAGCGGACGTCGCGTTGATTCGAAATGGGAATGTGTTGCCTCAATTCGCGGCGCGGCGGGGCGTGGCGTGGCGTGGCGTGGCGTGGCGTGGCGGGGCGTGGCGTGGCGTGGCGGGGCGGGGCGGGGCGGGGCGGGGCGTCCCCCTGTGGTCCACTCCCATAACGTCTCATTCAACTCTTTATATGCTCTCCGCGAGCAGCGCGCGGCCGTGAAAAGGGAACGAGTACCAGGGACGACGAGTGCGCGCAGTGGGCCTGACCTGGTGGCAATGAAAGGCGACCTGCGTCCAATAAGTTGCGGGGCAAAATTGAATTTTATTTTTAATTTTTTTTCCGTTTTTTTGCAGGCTTGTACCACTACGTTCAGCCGCCTGCCCTGCCTTTCTTCTGTTCAGGCACATAACTGTCAATGCACAATGGATTGATGAGCGGCCAGGCCGCATGGACAGCGTCACCATTACATTCACACACTGCCGCTTTCACACACACAATCACACACACGCACAAAAATCCAGCCGATTAATCAGGGTGACAGGTGCAGGTCGGTCTTACCAGTGGTAACGCACAGTATCCACCAAACAAACAAAAACCTACCGCTTGAATTTTCTTTAATTTTATTTTTATTTATTTTGTATGTGGTCTTATTTTCCCGTCTAAATGGTTGTCTGCGGTCTGGCGCGCAAACTCGGCCAAACGCAAGGATCGGCTCAAATAATTTCAAGTGAAGACTTTGCCGCCCCGCCCCGCCGCGCCCGTGGCGCTAGGCCCCCGGGCTTGTGGTAACTACGTGAAATATGGCGGCTCTGCTTTGGGGCTGCGCGGCGCTGCGCTGCGCGACTGAAGAGCCGGCCCACTTTATTTATGTTTTGTTTTTGCTGTGACTCGAGGTGACGACGGCGGCGGCGAATATTGTCTCACGTGCTGCGTGTCCGCGCCCACGCCGGGCCACAGCGGGCCGCATTCCCGACATGCACCGCGAGAGGGCGAGTACCAGGGCACCTTTCGTCGCCACTCGGCATTGATGAGTTTTTTTGTTTTTTTTGTTTTTGTTTTTTGGTGTCATTATTAGCCTTGCCATATGTTTTTGCGGTTTTCAACAACAGTCTGGTACTTTTAGGAGCTCATTTTTGGATTAAAAACAGAAAATTGATGACAGCTTCGACAGACACTCCTCCAAGCTTACCCATGCAACGAGAGATTGTCGATTTCGCTAGTTTCAACTTTTCCGTTCCTCCTCTGGCAACTTTCGGCGGAAACCGAGATGCGAGGCAGGCGGCCCCGCCCCCTAGACCAGGCCCCGCCCGCCCCCGCCCCGCTGCTTAATTCCGTATAAATCTACAGTGGCGTTATAAATCTGTGTCTGTGTGTGCGCCACACACCTTGAACTGCTATTGCTAAATCCCCTCCGCCCCTTCGCCGTCCCGCCTGATGTATCACCTGTTTCTAGAAGCCGCCGCGCCTCCGAAAGAACCCGTCGCAGAGCGAACGCGGGATTCCGATTCCACGATAATGTGAATGAGACGCTAAATCGACGAATGTGAATAAGTCGCTAAATGCGTGTTCTGTTTTTTCCGTTTCTCAGGTACGTTGAGCAGCCTCCGCTCGCCAGCGTGGTGAGTTCCCCGGCGAGGTCGCGACTTAGTGATGAGGTTTGCACAGCGTTCTGTCTCTCTCGCGCCCGCATCCGGCACGGAGTGCGAGGGAGACGGAGCGTCCGGACCGCGGCGCGAACCCACGCGCTGCAGTTGGGCGGCATTGCCACGGTCAGCAACATTTTACGCTCTTGTCAGCCGCTCGTTAACGGTGTGGGGGCGTGTGTGCACCGTCAGGAAGCGCATCGCACGCTCTCCTGTCAAAAATAAATTGGGAAATCCCGCAGGAAGTGCGTTCCGATGCTCCGTCGGGAGTTTTCGAATGCTTAGTTTTCCAATATTTTTTTAATTATTTTTTTTTTACATTTTTATTTTGTTTTTGGTGACTTTATTTTTTTGGGGGAGCGAACTAGCAGTACCGCTGGTTTTGGCTCGTCGCACGCAGCGGCGCCAAGTCGGGCCGCTGGGCTGGCTGGCTGGCTGGCTGGCTGGCTGGCTGGATCAGTGAGCCGCTATCCGCCAAGGACAAAGGGCAGGAACACTTGCCGGGGGGGGGGGCTCCCCTTTCCCTTCCACGCCTTTCCCTGCCTGTGTGCATCGCTGCTGCATCCTGCCCCCCCCCCCCCCCTCCCACTGCAGACGCCACCGCGCCTCCCGCACCCATGCGTTCCACGCCCCCCCCCCCCAGACCTGCACCAGCACTGCAAAATGCAATATTTATTCAGGAGGGTGCGCGGCGCGTCTGTGTTGCTTGCTGCAGTGATCGTCGTCTGCTCCAGGTGTGCTCTGCCCCGCCCCGCCCCGCCTCGCCTCGCCACACCCTTTCGAATCGGTCATTGGCTCGCGTGGCTAACACGCTAATCCGAGACGCGCGTCCCTCCGTGTCATCATTCGATTGTTCCGCGCCAAGTTTCGGACCGAGGGCGGGGTGGGGTGGGGCGGGGTGGGGCGGGGCGGGGCGGGCGCGTGCTCCTTTTTGGAAGAGGGTTCGATCCGTCGCAACTGCGACAACTAACTTTGTTCGAGTTCAAAGGTTGAAAAGTCCGCTCGCCGTCTTGCGCGCCCGGCTGCTGCTACAGACTCATTGTGAGAGTCGGTGACGTCACTCAGTCTCTCTCGCACCGACGGCACGCCGAGAGAGAGAGAGAGAGAGAGAGAGAGAGAGAGAGAGAGAGAGAGAGAGAGAGAGAGAGAGAGAGAGAGAGAGAGAGAGAGAGAGCGACGAGCCAGTCGGCTGCTGCCGTGCGCAGCGCGCCATTGTGAAGGACTGGAACTTAATTCCCGACAAGTTGGAGCGAGGAGTCCCCCACACGGCAGTAAATCCAAATCTGCCCCCGCCGGTAGTCGAACCCGCGCCGCACGCAGCGTGCCCCCCGCTGCGTGTGGGCGTGCCTCGCGAAGCCCCGCCAGGGCGACGAGATCGGCACGGAATTGTCTGCCTAGACCCCTTCATAGAATACAAATCACTCCCTGTAATTATTTTGCACCGCCGTCGTCTGCTTGATGCCGTCCAGTGCGCCGCTCCCTCCAGGACGCCATGCCGCTCGCCGTGCCAGCGGTCAGTTGCCTCTTCAGTTGCCTGCTCGAGAAAAAGGTTGCCGAAAAAAATTGTTCTTTCTGCGGTTCCGAACCCGGACCTGCCGACTTCCCTGACCGAGCTTCTAACCACTGAGCTATTGGATTGCCATACCGGACGCATTGCTAGCGGTCATCTTGAAACTTCTCTTCAGTCGCCTCCTCGAGAAATAGGTTGCCGAAAAAATTGGACGACTGGCGGTCCCGCATTTCAGCACCAAAATTCAGAGAAGTTTCCGCCTTGCCAAAATCGCACGAAGTAAGTTCGGTGAAGCAACTATACATCAGGTTCCTCTCCCTACCGCCTCTGCTCCACACACTCACACACACATGCACACGGCCTGTTGCTCTATTCACACTTCGCGCCCATTCTGTTTCTCGTGTGGCACGCGAGCTGAAGCGAGTTAGGTGGCGACGACCCTTCCGGGAGAGAGAAGAAACGCGCTGGTCGTGGGTTCGAGTCCCATCGTCGACTCGTTTTTTTTTGTTTTTTTTTTTTGGGGTCGGCCTTACCCGATGGCGCGCCGGAGGTTCCAATAACTTAGGCGGGCCGGGCAATGCGTCCCAGGGCCTTTATCAGGAGCCTTAAGCCCTGGCCAGGGCCGGCCCTATCTTATCAGGGAAGCGGCTCCCACTGCCCCCCGGCCCGGCCGGTGCATACAGGTGTAGAACGCACACACACAGAGGAACGCACACTGAAAAAAAAAATTACAATGAAATAAGCCTCCACTGCTTTGCTCCAGATCTTCAGCCCTGGCGCCGCCGGGATGATAGGCAATCCGTTGGTCCCACTGTGCTTCCATGTTCGGCGTGTTGCCTACCCGGCCTTTCGCAGGGGCTCGTCTTCTTGTTGTTTACAAAAGAAGTGGTTTTTTTTTTTTTTTTTTTTTTTTTTTTTTATAAATTATGTTGATGTTTTGTAAAAGAGTGGTCTGTTTTGTTTGGACTAGTGTTCGACTACACTCCACCTCCTGTTTCTTCACAGTGTACCGCACCGGGGAGTGTCGTTCCTCGAAGTGCAGACCGCAGCCGCCACGGCGCGCTCTCTATACGCGACGCTTTTACGCCTCGGCCGGTCCGTCTCCCTCGCACCCGCAGAGCGTCCCACTGGCAGCGACGGAGCGTTGCCGCGTCGCGGACAAATGAGAGCTAAGCCTGCGAGGACCGTAAAGTTGATTCATGGCGAGGAACGCCCTTGGCCAGTACGTTCGGCTGAACGGCTCGGCCGGTTCGACACGCCGTCTGTCCGTCTGTCTGCCTGCCGGTCTGTCTGTCTGTCCGCCCGGCGGCCTGTCAGCCTGTGTACCTGTGCTTTGTCCCCGCGGAGACAAGCTCCGTCTCCGAAGCCCGGCGGTCGGGTCCTCCTTTCCGGCTCCCGAAATCCTTTTTCCGGGTGGAGAGGGGGGGGTGTAAAGAGGCGTTTTAAGCGGGCCAGGCCGCACCACGTAAGGTGGAGGGGATGGGGTGGAAGGTCCACTCCCCTCCTCCTCCTCCTCCTCCTCCTCCTCCTCCTCCTCCTCCTCCTCGTCGGGTCTCCGGTGACACTGGCCGGGGTGGCCCGGGGTGGCGGCGGTCATCATCGCCGAGGTCCAGAACGGCCCTCACCGTCGGCACGTACAAGGCCCCCCCGTCCGCGAGGAATCAAGGCGGCCGAGCACTGCATTTAAAGTGCCGCCGCGTTCCTATTTCGAAACATTCCCCCCCTCCCCCCCGCCAAGGTTGCCGCTGCACTGATAAAAATGGGGCTCTTAATCGTGGCCACGTGAACAGGGCGAACGGCGGCGGGGCTGCGGCAGACGGCGGCGTGTTGCACCCACTTGTTCTGGACGATGTTCTATATTCACTGAGCTCTGCGCTGCTCACCCGTCTGTCTGTCTGTCTGAGTGTCCGTCCGCCCGCCCACGCTTCCGACAGCGATCGGCACTCAGGCGCATTGCGCTACGACGCATGCATGTCAGCGTCCTCATCCGCGTCCGCTCTCTCTCTCTCTCTCTCTCTCTCTCTCTCTCTCTCTCTCTCTCTCTCTCTCTCTCTCTCTCTCTCTCTCTCTCTCTCTCTCTCTCTCTCTCTCTCTCTCTCTCTCCGCCTTGGCGCCTGTTCGTTACAAAGGCAGTACCCACGTACAAACGAACCCCCTTATTCTGGTTGGCCCTGCAGGCTGCTTGCGGGCGGCGTCACTCTGTCTCTGTCCCACTGTGGCGGTGCGAGAGAGGCGGATCGACGAAAGCAGTGTTCGGAATCCCGGCGCCGCGTACGGCCGAACCGACCGCGCCGGACAGAGGGTGACAATTGCGCCCCTTGGCACTCCCCGCCCTCCCCTCGGCCCTCCTACCGGGGACGGCGTCGACCTCCCGCGCTGCTAACAAGATCCCCCGGGGCCGCCCCGCCCCGCCCCGCCCCGCCCCGCCCTGTCCACTACTAAACACCTCATTAGCATTGCACCTTGCTTCACGGTCTTGATGGCGTCCTTGGCGGCGCGGGGCGCGGTGGTCACTTGGAGGTCCCAAATCGCCCGGGGCCCTCGGCGCGTGTTCCGCCGGGGCTGTTGGTCCTCGGCGTCCTGGCCGTCGCCATCCAGGACGCCGTCATCGGGCACTGGGGCCAGTGCGGCACGCCGTCGCCTTGGAGACCCTCATCGTCGAGGCCCCGGCGGCAGGGCTTGGTGCCGCACGTCGTCGTCCTGGACGTGCGCGTCGTGCGCCCCAATCAGTCAGAGTGAGGCGCCGGAAGTGGATTCAGCAACTCCATGCTGCCGGCCGGACCATCCCGGAGGCGATAAAAACTTTGCACCGGACATTTCCCGTACCGCGCCGCACCCGGGGACGGCCAGCCCGAGCGGCCAGCCCGGCGGCGGCCAGCCCGAGCTGCCAGCCCGCTGGACCTCCTCTACGTCCGGGATGTGTCCCACTGGGAATAATTCGCCCCTTCTGTCCGAGGTCCCCGAGTCCCCGCTCCAGACGCCCTGTGTTCTCGGCTTCGCTTTTATTTCATTATTCTGCCTTCTTTTTTCCCTCCACTTCAGTATTTTTCTGTCCACCCTTCTTCGCCTTTTTTTTCTCTCCCTCATTTTACTTTTTCTTCTTCAAGCCCTTCTTCCTCTTCCCACTCTTCTCCTCCTTCTTCTTCTTCTCCTCCTCCTCCTCCTTCGCGATAAATTCGCCGCCCCCTTTGGTCCTGATTCCGGGGGATAATATCGACGGCGACCATCGTTTGGACGCCGTGTAACGAGAATGGACAGGTTTTGTGGCGTAGGGGCGCGCGGCCGTGGGGTTGGGGGGAGTGGGGGGGGGGATGGTTTTGGAGATTGCGATGCCGTGTAGGTCCTCGGCAACGGGGACGAAGCGAGAGATGCCTCGCCGGACCTCCACTCTGTGTGTGTGTGTGTGTGTGTGTGTGTGTGTGTGTGTGTGTGTGTGTGTGTGTGTGTGTGTGTGTCCTTACGTATGTGGGTGTGTGTCCTTCCCAAGCTATATTGCGGTGGGGCTCCCTCATTTCTTTTCCCCGATGGTAATACTATAAAAAGATAAGTCTCTCGATATCGTTTGGGTTCTGTAAGGCCGGCGAATGTGAGTGAAAGCCTGCACATGTGCTGCCTTGTGAATGGCCTCGTGGGAGTGAGTGTGTGCGTGAGAGTGTGTGTGTGTGTGTATGTGTGTGTGTCCAAGCGTGTGAGTGCGTGTCTCGCCGAGGGGGAGGGGTGGATTCCACTCCGAAGGGCAGAGGATGTTTTGTTCGAATTTGTGGCGTGATTTTGCGATAGTGGAACGCACACTCACTCACACACACTCACACACACTCACACCCACCCACACCCTTGCCACCCGGCCAAGGCCCCGCCGCTCGGTCGTGGCCACGATAACTTGCTGCCTTTGCATCTAATATCTGGGACTGCGTGCGTGTGTTTTCTCTGCGAGAGATAGAATGTGGTCCCCCTTGGCCCCCGGTAGGGCTCGCAGTGCTGGGCCGCTGCTGGACCCCGCGTGCCTCCTCCCTTTGTGACCTGACGGACGCCACAGTGGGCCAGACGACCGGTGGAGGCGGCAAAAATCCCGAACGCGTTTTTTGAGCTCCAGAGTCGCTACATGGGACTCGAACCGATCGTGTGACCCCACCTACGAACGAGGAAATAATTTTGGCCGCCTCAGCGGTCTTCCGGCCCACTGGGTGCCAGCTCGCGACGTGCACTACGGACGGCCCCCACAAAGGATGTCACTTAAATTAGGGCCCCTCTCCGCGGCCAGTGTGCCAGCGCGCCGCCCCCCGCCGCCCCCGGGGCCCGGAGCACCTCGAGCAGGCCGGAGCGAAGGGAGGGGGAAATATGCTCCGGCCGTGTTATTGAGCGAAAGGCAGCGTTTGTTGTCGCTCCGTCTCTCTCGCACCCGCACGGGGCGCCCCGGCAGAGTAAGGGATACGGAGCCCCGCCCGCAATGAGACTGTAAGTGAGCAGGTGAGGCGGGGCCTAGCGGGGCGTAGCGGGGCCTAGCGGGGCGTAGCGGGGCCTAGCGGGGCGTAGCGGGGCCTAGCGGGGCCTAGCGGGGCCTAGCGGGGCCTAGCGGGGCCTAGCGGGGCCTAGCGGAGCCTAGCGGGGCCTAGCGGGGCGTAGCGGGGCGTAGCGGGGCGTAGCGGGGCCTAGCGGGGCCTAGCGGAGCCTAGCGGGGCCTAGCGGGGCCGACCCCAAGGACCAAGCCGCGAACCCAAATTATTTTTCCGCGACCCAAAGTGGGGTCGCAACCATTGCACTGTCAGCTACCCAACAGCACGCCACACAGTTGCCTGTACCTGCTGCAGACATTTTTGTGTTCTTTTTCTTCCCGCGGTGAAGTGGTTGGTCCGCGCGTGGAATCGACCAAGGCGGTGGTTGTGGCGTGGATGCCGCGCCGCGTTACTTCCGACCAAACGACCGCCATTTTCATCTCTCTGGGACACTTGGGGGAGGAGAGCTGTGCGTGGAAGTCGCGGCGAGTGCTTGGGAATTCAGCAAGTGTGTGGCTGTGGCTGTGCTGTGGCTGTGCCGGCCGGGCCTGCACGTGTTGGGTGCGCAGCCTGCCGAGACCGTCGTCTGCTTCTCAACGCGTCTGGCGGTTTGGATCCAAGCTGAGGGTCCCGCTCCGAGGGACGCGTATTCGGGACCGTTATATTATTGAACGTCTCTTCGAAGGCAGCGACAGGTTTCAACGACTGTAAAAAAAAAATAGTTTTTGTTCTTTTGACCCAAGGGGGAAACAACTCAAAATTTTTTTGTACGTTTTTTTAAATTTCTTGAAATTTTTTGAATTTTTTGAAATTTTTGGTGTTTGGATATAAGAAACTGTGTTCCCGTGCGCTGGCGATTGTGTTTAACTAAAAATAAATTTTAAAAAAATGGAACTCTACACCCCCTCCCCAGTCTTAATGGGGAGGCCTCCTGCTTTACTTCGGTGTTCGGGATGGGAACCGGTGCTATCAGGTAACTGGGGTTAATCCGATCCAGCGACTTCGATATCGTACGCCGGGGGACCCAGTAGGACCCGAGGACGCCGACACGCCTCAAACATGGGCAGAGTAGAGTAAGGCAGAGACGATAGAGAGACAGAGAAAGAAAGAAAGAGAGAGAGTAGTTTTGGGAGCTTTTGTTTGCGCAGGCTGGTCGGTACCCAAATGGTACACCCGCTGTCCGGCGCTCCCAGACCCGAACATGCAGTCAGTGGGCCAGCTTCAAAGGACTTATCAACTCCATCCGACGAATCGGAATGGACCCACTCGCGACCAATTTCGAGTGGCTGGCTCGATCGGGGATCGAACCAGTGCCGAGGCCAATCCGCCGAAGCGGACTGCTTTTTAGACACCCGGGTGTAATGGCCTGGATTGAGCCTAGACCACTACACCACCCTGACTTGCACGTCTGCCGAGTGTTGGACGACGGGTTTGAGTCGCAGTGGGAGGAAGCCAGTAGAAAAATGAAAGGAATTACTGGGATTCGATCCTCGAACTTTACGTTCGGGGCCGACGCCTTTCCACTCTCAGCCACCACAGCTCTTGTCAGACGCAGATTGAAGCGGGCTCTCGACGTGGCAATGAGCAGCGGCCAGAGAAAAAAGTTGTGTAGGAACAAGATTTGAACCGCCGATCCTCATACCGTGAAATCGACGCATCGATGCGTCCATAGCCACCACGGCAGATAATGATAACTGCGCATTGCTGTGCCTTTGAAGCACACTGGGGAGGGCAGTGAAAAATAATCATTGTTAGGTCGGTCCTGGAAAGACAATTTCGTGATTTTTTACGATAAATCTTCAAAAAAATTTCAATAAAACTTTTTGAAATTTTTGAAATTTTTTTAAAATTTAATTTTTGGTGTACATGCTTTTGGCCAGTTATTTCCCCCTCGTTTTGACCAAATGACGGCACTCTCATAGTCAAATTGATTTCACCACGAACCACTTCCACAATTCCCCGTTGCCTCGCCTGCCGCCACCAGGTCGCGGAGCCGAGGCCCGCGCTGACAGTGTCCGTCAACTCTCGCTGCGGCCGGCCCAAAAAGCACCAAGACAAAAGCGTCATTTTGGTCGCGTGAATTATTGTTGCTCCGCCCCCGACCCAAAACAATAATAGCGATAATATTTCGCGGGTCGTGGTGATAAAGACCACGGCTGCGGCAATGGCCAGGACGCATTTTTGCTGGAAGCATTCAATCTGGGCACAGGCAGGCAGGCAGGCAGGCAGGCAGGCGGAATTGACCGCCATATTTATTCTCCCTGAAGAATGAGCACCCCGACTACACCGCGAAGGGGTTCAAGAGCAACAAATTTGTCAACCTTCTTCTTCTTCTTCTTCTTCTACTTCTTCTTCTTCTTCTTCTTCTTCTTCTTCTTCTTCTTCTTCTTCTTCTTCTTCTTCTTCTTCTTCTTCTTCTCCTCTGCAGAGGTGGCAGTGGAGAGGGTAATGGCCGTGCCGCGTGGATCGCGATTGCCATTGGCGTATTTTGACTTTGCACGCTTCCGCGTTTTGCGCGCCCAAGTTTGCCCGTGGGATTCGGGGGGCGCGGCGATATCTGTCTGAATTTATCATGACATCGCGTCCCGCGGAACCGGAAGCGCCGGACGGAGCCGAAGACGCCGTGAGGTATTCGCCAGACTGTATCGGAACCCACTCCAGCACGCGAGCGGGCGGCCCTGCACCCGCCTCATTCCGAAGGGTCGCTCTGTCTCTCTCGCACCCGTGGGGCGGCCCGCTGGGGAGCGAGAGAGACGGCGGCGGCAGGGCGTTGGCACAGCACGGCGGGAAATAGTATCAGCCTGAGAGGATCGGGGCTTCCCAGGGCTGGCTGGCTGGCTGGATCGTGTTATTCGTCCCTATTGAAGAATAGAAAGGGGAGGAACGAACGGTCCTTGCATGGCCGATTGGAGAGAGAGAGAGAGAGAGAGAGAGAGAGAGAGAGAGAGAGAGAGAGAGAGAGAGAGAGAGAGAGAGAGAGAGAGAGAGAGTCTTGCACGGCGGCGATCGGCGCGCTCGCCCAAGTGTTTTTAATGCCACGGTCGCGGCGCCCGGCCCTTGTTCAGCTTGTTGCTGGAAGCCACCGGGGGAGGGGCACAGCGTGGGCTTGAAGACCGTTGAGGCGGCATCAATCCCGGATGCTTTTCGAGCTCCAGAGTCGCTAAATGGGACTCGAATCGAACGTGTGACCCCATCAATAGATTCCTCGTTTGGAAAGCAAGTCACTGGTGGGGTCACACGTTCGATTCGACTCCCATTTAGCGACTCTGGTGCCCAAAACGCGCCTAGAATTTTGGCCGCCTCAACGGTCTTCTGACCCACTGTGGGGCGGGGGTCACTCAGGGTGTAAGTCCTGTAGGGGGGGGGGGGGGGGGGGCACGTTGGCAGCTGCTTGCTCGAAGCTGCTATTGCTGGCGTCGCAGCAGCCCCGGTGGCTCTGGTTCGCCTCCGGTTCGCCGCAAGTTCGATTATCGGAAAGTGATACTGCAGCCGAGGAGTGTGGGGCCGCGGGGAGTGGGGGGGGGGGGGTGCAGGCCGGCAAGGGCACTGAAGGCTGCGGCATCCCGCCACCCAATCGTCGCCGGAAACAACCAAAACAACAAAACAACAACAAAAAATAAAATAAAACAAATGAGGTGAATACTGGATCCTGACACCGTGTTGGGTCTCTAAAGCGATCCGCGGAGTGCTTTTCGACCTGTCTGTCGTTGTCCCAGTGATCGTACCCGAGCCAGAAACCTTCCAGTTCCCCTCCAAAACCACCCTTCCCCCTTGTTCCGATTTTCAGTTGGACTTTCCCACAGTGAAAGTGGCGTAGAAAATTTAATTCCCGTTTTTTTTTTTTTTTTGTTTACTGGTCACTCATGTGGTGGCGACTCGGACAGACTCTGCCGGCGGGGTGCCGCTCCCTCGAGACTGCTTGCAGTGCGGCGTGGGCGGCGTCTGCCTCTCTCGCACTCGCGTAGCGCCGCGCGGGTGTGCGAGAGAGACGGCGGATGCGCCGCGCCGATTCCATACACGGGCCTCCGATGCCCCGGGCGCCCAATTCCAGTTTACAATTTGCCGGTTTCTTCGTCTCCGCCCGACGGGGTGGGCGGTCCGCCGGTGTCTCCCTCGCACTGGCGGGGCGGCCCGCAGGGTGCGAGCGAGACGGACGCAGCGAGCCGCGAGGCGCTGCACAGTGGGCCGGAAGACCGTTGAGGCGGCGAATATTCTAGACGCGATTTGAGCTTCAGAGTCGCTAAATGGGACTCGAATCGAACGCGTGACCCCACCAATGGATTCCTCGTTCGGAGAGCAATCCATTGGTGGGGTCACACGTTCGATTCGAGTCCCATTTAGCGACTCTGGAGCTCAAAACGCGTCTAGACTTTTTGCCGCCTCAACGGTCTTCTGACCCACTGTGCGCTGCCCGTCAAGGCGTAGGCCGGCCGAGCGCCCTGCGTAGCCCTGCGTACTCCGAGACCATTTCCGATGATATTGACTCTACTGCGACGGTACACCGGGGCGGGCCGGCGGGGGTGGCGCGTAGGGGGCCTCCCTGTCTGGACGGGAGGGCGTGGGCAGGGCTGCGGGGAGGGCCAAGGCGTCGCTCCTTTTGAGGGACAGGACGTCGTCCTGCTGATGTCTGTCTGTCTGTCCACCCGCCTCCATTGTCTCACCGCTTCGTGCCTCGAGAGACCCCGGCGCCAGGTTGCGGTGAGGGCAGTGCAGATACCCTCCTGCCTTCATGCTTTACGGGCGACTGTTTCTGCGCGGAGCTGTGCGCGTTACCGGGCATCTTCTTGCCGCTGTCAGTCTCTCTCGCCGCGCTGTGAGAGCGAGAAGGACAGCGCGATGGTGGCGGCAGTGGAGCGTGGTGCGATGGTTTTTACTTTCGGACGTCCTGTCTGGAGTGTTTAGCCGGGAATGGCGGTCGGGTATCCTTAAGGAATAATTGGGTTTACTTGCAGGCGTCCTCGCCCTGCCCTTCCCCCTGCCCTCCCCCTCCCACTGCGCTAGAGGGCACTAGCCCCTCGGTATATTGTTCGATTTTATGAGCTCTCCGTGTGGCTGCGTTGTGGCTGGGCTAGCGAGCGCGCCCGAAAAGTCGTTTGGTCGCTCTCTCTCCTCTCTCTGCCTCTCTCCCGGCAGGCCACAGCGGATTCTGGCACACTGCAGGCTGCCTTGTCTCTCGGCGCCTGGTGGATGGGTGAGATAGGATGCCACACTATTTCACTATTTCGTTAGGAAAAAAAAAGACACTCTAGGATTTCTTTCAATTCTAACTTACGATGATACAATTCATACGCACTACGATAAAAAAATCGTAGCTTACGACGATTCCTGTGAAGTGTGGTGAAGGCATACTAAGCATGATCCCACGTGTACAAAAACGATGGTAATAAGTTCAGCGTGCGCTTTTGTTTCCCTGCCTCTTTTCCCGTGATGCACTCCGAGGAATGTGGCGCCAAGGCAATTTCTTTTTTCTCTCTGTTACTTTGCATGATGCACGCTGAGCGGTGCGGTGTTTAGGATGCAGACGAGATAGACAAGGCGTTTGAAGCGCGGCGGGACCTGGACGGGCCTGGATGGGCCCGAGGCCGCCGAGGGGGAAAAGGAAGGGCTTTGTGGGGCCCACCTCCACCACGTGCACCATTGCCTCCTTGATGTGCTCCGCAGCGCTGCAGGCCTCCAATACCTTTGTCTCGGTGTCCTCCCCCACGTTATGCAACCCTAGCGCCGCACCGCTGCCGGGGTACGCCCCTCCGCTCCTCGCTCGACCTCATTTCGAACGCTCCATTTGGGCCACCAATTCCTTTTCTTTCTGTGCTATTTCTGCGCCCCCGCCCCTTTTTTTGTTGTGTGTTTGTTGCCCGGGGCACTGCTTTGTGCGGCTCCGACGCACGAATGTTTGCTCGAGGTTGGGGTAGGCAACCCACCAGGCAACCAGGCAACCGGCCAGGCAACGCGCGAGGCCGCTCGTCCTGGCATCGCCTGACCAGCCGGCGTTACAGACCCGTCCTGGCCGTGGCGGCAAAATGTCCTGGCTCGCGCCACGTAATGCCGCTCTCTCTCTCTCTCTCTCTCTCTCTCTCTCTCTCTCTCTCTCTCTCTCTCTCTCTCTCTCTCTCTCTCTCTCTCTCTCTCTCTCCAGTGGGTGCGCCGGCCACCCAGTTTCGAGATTGTCGTGTGAAATTTAAAAAGGCCGGCGATGTGCCCCTCCCAGCGTTATCACTCACCCCCACCCTTTCTTATCCCTTCCGTTCCCCAGCCCACTTTACCGGCGGCCGTCCGAATCTGAATGTGTGACCGGCAGCCGTTAGCCTCGCGCGGGGCACCACCGCAGGGCGGGCCGAACGCTAACGCTGCTCCGTTTTCGAGGCGAGGTGCTGTGCGACTCTAGGCGAGTGACTGTAAGTAAATCGCGAAAAACGAAGGGATTTTTTTTTTTTTTGCGGTGTGTCTGCGGTGGCGTCGCGAAGCCACGGCAGCGTGCAGCGGGAGACGGGCAAGCCATATCCGTAATGGGGTCTCTCTGTAATCTGGCCCTTTCTTTAAAATGCAGAGGTACTGTATTGTGAGGCCCCCACCCCGCCCCGCCCCGCCCTGCCGAGGCAACGGCACGCCACCTAGCGGCCCCGCTGCACCGCAGGGCTCAAAGAGCGCATCGCGAAAAACGCGAAAATGCTGCCGCAGTGATTCCCCGTCTCTCTGGCAGCCGTCCGGGACGCGCCACGAGTGCGAAAGAGACAAAGCACCGGCCTGCTGCCACGCGTTTTTGCGCCCACTGCAGCTGCGGGGGAATTAATCGACAGCGATTTGCATGGACCGGGTTCGACTCCCGGCGGCGCCGCGTCACCCACGTCCTTTTTTTTTTTTTTTTTTTTTTTTTTTTTTTTTTTGAATTGCCTGTGCAACGTGTCGGAAAAAGAGCTCGGATAAAGACACTCCGACACGGTGAAGCGAGCGAACCCGGATTGGTGCAGCCACGCGACAGCTGATTGGACCGCATGGAGGCGGTGGCCACTATTTTCGCGTTTGCGTTGCGCCACTGAACCCTGGAGAGACGACGGAATGGGACGATAAACATTTGGGAACAGTGCAAGGCGAGATGAACCTGTTCGTCCCGCGGTGCCTCTACCCGGCAGACCACTGTTCTCAATTGTTTTTTCCCCGTCCCCGCCCGGTCGTTCCGCCCCGAGCCCTGAGTTACAGCGCGTTGAGGATAACTTCTCCAAGTAATTTCTTTGGTAATTTTACTGCGCGCACTCGCTAATGGCCGGCCGCACCTCCAAAGCGGGTCCACTGTGTGGAATCTTGCGCCTAATCATGACTTACGAACGCCGGCCGGCCGGCTCCTCGCGGCTTGTAATAATTTCCAGGGGCAATTAAGATAATGAGAAAAGTTCGGGCAGCGGTCAGGGCGGCACCGCGAGAGTGTGTGGGCCGATCGGGGGCAGGTGGGCCACACGAATAAAAAAAAAAAAATATCATCCTCAGACAAGGGCTACTTCAATTCAAAAATAATGACGGTAATTTTTGCAAGAGAAAGGCCGATCCCCGAACCGGACTGAGTGTAGTGCTATCGTCTCCGCCGGCGAGCTCAGCTCAAGCACTTGCCACGGCGCGGAGAGCCGAGAGGTTGTATATATACCTCATGTGAGTAAGTGAAGTCACCACCGCGAGGGAAGCGCCCACCGACACAAAATTTGGCGTGACAGCCTGCCGATTATGGCGACGCAGCACCGGGTGTCGAACCCAGGTCTCTCAACCTCAAACTTCGGTGCCTCAACGCTCTCGGCCACCGTGTCTTATGAGACCTGCCCGTTCAAGCGGTGCATTTGAAAGGCTGGATCCGTTCAGTGTCGGATGCCGTGCTGCGCGCTGCGCTCCACAGCGGCAATGCGAGCGAGCGGTGCCGCGCTGCGCCTGCGTCCCGGAGGCTAGGCTGCCCGCGCCACGACCCAGCGGAAGGGTTTGCCTATCCCCGGTCCACAGGCGGAGGGCGCCGGCTAGACGTGAGAGAGAGAGAGAGAGAGAGAGAGAGAGAGAGAGAGAGAGAGAGAGAGAGAGAGAGAGAGAGAGAGAGAGAGAGAGAGAGAGAGAGAGAGAGAGAGAGAGAGAGAGAGAGAGAGAGAGAGAGAGAGAGAGAGAGAGAGAGGCCTTGAAGTCGGTCTGCCGCCTCGCTTCGCTCCAGCGCCCCTCAGCGGCTGGCTGAACGCCTCAGCGCCCCGGTGTACTGCGGCCGCCGCGACGCCATCCAGCCTCCTCGCTGCGGTTCTTTGGGGCGCCGCCCCGCGGGGGGCACCGCGGGGGCCTTGTGCCTGTGGGGCTGTCGGTGGGGCTGTCGGTGGGGCGTCCCGGGGCAATCACATCTGCATAATGAGCCCATCACTGTGACCTGGTGGGGCCGGGTGGGCCGGGTGGGGCCCCGGCCGGAAGCTGCGTGCAGCGGCGTCGCCGAAATCAGTTGCGACCGACGACGACGTCGGGGGGCCGCCGCCCCATGGAGGCCGGTCGGTACATTCAAGACAGAGAGTGCTTACTCCACAAAAGTGCCGTTTTTTTTGCTGAGTTAGCACAACTGCAATTTCAGGGCGCTTTGGTACCACTGCGGGCGGCAATGCTGTCGTCGCGTGCCTCATCATGCCTGGAGCTGTACTAACACTCTTTATTCTGTTTCTTTCCGAATAATTGTTTTTGGCGCGGAGTGACCGGCGGCGCGTTCTCGGTGTTGATCCCGCTGATTTACCTCGTCCTGGCGAGGAAGAGGCGCCCCTGCCGTGTCCTGCCACGTCACGTGCTGCTTTTACATGCTAATTTCATGACGCGGACGCTTAGCCATGCGCGCGGTCCCGGACCTCACACAACACTGACGCCATGCGCTCTCCCGCCCCCTCCCTTTGCGGCCCGCTGCGCCCGCTGCCTCCGTGCTGCCTGCTGCGCATTTGCCTTTTCAAAAACCCCGCACCGAATTTGCTCGGCTTGGCGCACGCGCCATTCGGCGCAAAATTTACGCCCCTAAAAAGTAAATCCCCCTTGCAGGAGGAGAGGGGAAGGGGGAGGGGAGGGGGCCACGGCGCGCCACTCTGGGGCTCGGCTGCGGTGTCTATTTCCCGGGACCCAGTCCGGAACACAAGGGCAACTCGCGCACGTGTGTGTGCGCGTGTGTGTTTTCCAACCCCGCAGACTGGGATTGCAATCCCATGAGCTTCCGCAATGGAAGTGCATCGGCCAGGAGTTCTCCGAGGTCTGAAGCCTTGTACATGTTCTTTTTTTGTTCCACCGAGCATACCCGGCTCCATCCATACCACCACCACCACCACCCCTACGGAAAAAAAATAAAACATGCACGAACTGGAGGGTTTCCGTTTTCCTCGATGAAAAATATATTCGCTCTGTTTTGAATGATGATCTGAATGCCATTGATATGCACCTCCGCGCTCCGCATCGATGAATGCGTCCTCACGAGTCCCCTCCTTTTTGTGTGTTGCAGGTGAGAGTGCGCATCAAATGGATCTGTCGGTCGGACGTCGAACAGGTGGTGAGCGTTAGCCCAGCGGATTTATAGGCCCGGAAAAATGGGGTGTCCACTGCATTGCAAATGTCTCTATCGTTGTTCATTCAACTGCTCGGTGATGAAAAAAACAAAACAAAAAAAAAAAAAAACCTTAACGCTAACGTGGAAGCAGATGATATACTAATGAGAATGTTTGTTTTAATGTCGGTACGACTCGAGCAGCCGAAGTCGGTACGAGTTGTTTTCGGCTGCTGCCTCTGCCGCCCTGATGGCGCCACTCCCTTCGACTGTGTGCGCTGGACTCGCGCTTAACCGCCATGCACGTCCCGTAAAGTCGGCGCGCCCGGCTTTGTCGAGGAGACAGTAGTAACCGGCCAACCGGATAGCGGGAGTGGCAAGGGTCGGCCCGGCCTGTGGCTGGCCCCGAATAGTGGCATCTCGGTGCGACAGAGCGTGCCATGGCGTGGTGTGTGTCCTTGCCGCGTCGCTGCCGCGCTGCTTGGCTCGGCGCACTCATGGCCGGGCAGCATCACTTCATGGCACCGCGCTGCACCTGTCGCTGAGAGCCCCGAACGCCACACTGGAAAGCCTGAAGACGCTCGCAAGCAGCAGAGTGTGCCCCTTTAATGCGCTTGGGCCATGCGTCCTCGGCGTCCTCGCTGTCCGGACTGCCAGCCCTGCCAGCCCCGCCGGCCCTACTGGGCCGTAGGGCACGTTCGTTAGTTTCAATTCAAGCATGCGAAATGCCGAGTGGGCGGCGGGCGGCCGACCACAGCGACGCACTACACTGTGTGTGTCGCGCCACTTCCGGCGAGGTGGAGGGGGAATGGGGAGTGGTGGGGGGCGCAGCGCGGTGGAGGGGCAGACGCAGCGAGCCTTGCGAGGCCGGGTGGGAGTGGTGGGGGGCGAGGAGTGGTGGTGGGGGGGCTGCGCCGACGGAGCTGCGGCTGGGCATTTCCGTCCCGGCACGACGACGGACTCGTGTAGCACGGTAGTGAAAGGGCTTGTCGGGCGGGCCGCTGAAGAAAGGGCCGGAAGAAAGAACGGCTGCGGGGCCCAGGTACAGGCCAGGCCCAGGCCCCCTGCAGGGAGCCCTTGAAGGGAACCGCTGTCACTACCCCAGTGTTCCCGCCACGCGTGCGTTTCTATAGAAAAAGCGTGCCTGAAAAAAAGTGGAAGGTCGGTCAGAGTAGAAGGGCGCACCCCTGGCGGCGCCACACCCAACCCCCACTCCCACCGCCACCCCCTGGCCCCGTAATGTCGAAGCGAGCCGGAAGGCTTAATGCAGATTTGCCAATGGCTGGGATTGCGATCCCGTGTCGGATAATGAGAAACGCCACTGGCCTCGCTGTGTGTGTGTGAGAGAGTGAGTGAGTCATGACCCACTTGCACAGTGCGTCTTGCGACTAAGTAAGACGGATATTCGCGTGCTGGTGCGCGTGGCATGCGGCAAAAAAAAATGAGGGAGAGAAAAAAATAATACAAAACAACAAGGAAAACAAAAACATAAATGGCATTGCTGGAGGGAATTGGCACGCGCCGAGTTGTCGAAGCGTCGCGAATGAAAAAGTCACGGCACATTGCCGCCATGGCTGGTGGCTGATAACGCGGCGGCTGCCAGCTCGGCGGGGCGGTTTATGAATGTGTAATCTGGTGTTGCCAGCGCCGTGTCACGGACCGCCTAGCCTCCCCTTCACCATCCCTGTCGCACTCTCATCTCGGACAGAGTGGATTAACCAACCATCTTAGGCCCGCACGTGATTTAAATTAACGAATAATCCTGACTGTTCTCAATACCACTTTTTTCTCTTAAAAAAATAAAATAAAATTTAAAACAAACAATAAAAAGAAACCGATACGAAGCAAACCTGAGGAATCCCTTTTGTTTTACCATCTTTCTTCGGGACGCGTGTGCTTGAACCAACTTCTACAAGGCACGGTTCACTCTTGTCGTCGTCTGGCCCACTGGCCCCGTTCCCCGGGTAGTTGCACAAAGTCTACGCAAAGTGTGATTTGTGGGCCGGGTCGCGCAGCCCGCTCCTTGTTGCCATTCACGTGAAACTTTTTTTCCGCGCTGGTAGACGCTCGGGTTGGCGCCCCTGTTCGACGCGCGGCTCAGGACACACATCTTTCGCACCCCTCGTGTGCGCGGCCGGCCCTATTTGCCGCTAGACGACTCCGTAAAAAACATAATGCACGCAGCTTTTGTTTTTCTTGGTTTCGGGCTTTGTTCGCGTGTCTGTCTGTCTGTCTGTCTGGCTGGCGTTTATTTCACCGTTTCGCGTGAACGGAATTAAGGGCAGCTGCTTTGCTGGTGGTCTCTATCGGGAAACGCAGATGGCTCCAATACCTCTGCACACGCCGCGCGCGGGTTTTCTTTTGGTGTGATGGAGTGTGTGAGTGGGCAAGTTTGTGTGTGTATGTATGTGTGCGCGCGCGTGCGTGTGGTGAGGCCGGGGCTTACAGGCTTAATGCTGTATGTGCGGTGCGTGCCCGGCGTTGGATTTGGGACGTAAACATAACTGCTCCGCGCACACCGCAACTGTCCGTCTGCTTTTCTCGCTCTCCGGTTTTCCAAAAAAAAAAAAAAAAAAAAAAAAAAAAAAAAAAAAAAAGCCCCCCATAAATATTATTGGTGTCTCGGGTCGGAGCAGGAAGTTTGCGTTACGTTATCGGCGGCGGGGAGGCACTCGTCGAAACCGGGGGGAGGGGGGGAAGGCATCGCAGCGCCACTGGACCCGCTTGGAGCTGACAATCCCACCTGAATTTTTCATACCGCACACTAGCGCTCCCCCGCTCTGACCATTAATGACAGACGCGCGACTCACACACACACACACACACACACACACACACAGACTCGCCATAAAAGGGACGGCGCTTGAGAGACTGCCACGCGTCCACTTCGGCGTCCAAACACCTGACAGGACAGCGCGCCAAAGCAGAGTGGGACGGGAGCGTGATTCCGAGCGTCGCTCCGTCTCCCCCGCACCCCCACGGGACGGCGCGACAACGCGCCACGCCGCCGTTTTCGCGCTCCTCCAATTCAATGAATTAGCGCGTCACTTTGTTTCGGCGCTGCACTGTCCAGCCGGCGCCGCCGCTGCCGCCGTCTCCCTCGCACCTTGGCGGGGCGCCCCGTGAGTGCGAGAGAGACGGCGCGACGCGGCGGCCCGCAGCACTGTTCAGCCGCCGCTGTTCACTGCTGGTCCAGCACGGCTGCAGGAAGTGTGGAAGGGCGGCGTCGAGGGCTGTAATGAGTCCCAATTGTCTGTCTAACGCCCCCCTCCCCCCTCCCCTCCCTCCGCCGGCCATTGGCCAGACAGGGGGCGGGCGGAGTGATCCGCCACTCGCCCTTTCGACCTGGCGCGCGTTACCAACAAAAAGTACTGTGGCGGTGGCGCCCCCTGTACCCATTGTGTGCCCGCCGCCCCGCCCGGCCCACCCGCCCGCCGCCGCCGCCGCCGCCTGCATTCTGCGCATTCTGCACCGCCAGTTAGATATGCATCGCCACCCGGCCGAAAATGCGCGCCCAGAAAGGTCAAGTGGAAAGTTTATTTTTCAGGAGCGGTCAGCCTGGTGGGTAGGGTCCGCCGTACTCGCCTGCTTAACGGGACTGCCTATCGACGCAGGCGTCAAGCAAGGCGCTCGTTTTCTCTTCTTCCTCTTCTTCCTCGTCCTCCGCTCGTCCTCGCCAAAGTCATATAACGGTTGCCACACGGGCCGGGTGCAGCTGGGATGACCGACAACAAGTGGAGCGAACGCAAGGCGTAACTTACAGTGCAAGCCGCCACGCTACGCTATCTTGGGAGTGGCCTCTGGTCCCTTTGCTCACTGTGTGTGTGTGTGTGTGTGTGTGTGTGTGTGTGTGTGTGTGTGTGTGTGTGTGTGTGTGTCGCGCGCGGCACACATAGACCGTCCTGAAAGACGAACGCCAGCGTGGATTTTGAAAGGTTTATGCTAGGATGCGGTCGCCGGTACATCTGGCGTATATTTAGCCCGGCGAGCGTTTCCGTCGCCCTGGTGTGGCGCGGCGTGGCGCGGCGTGGCGTGGCGCGGCGGCCAGGACGATTAAAGAGAAGCAGCCATCGCGGCCAAGTCGTTAGCGGTGTACCTGCAGTCGTCTGACTTTGCAGCACAGAGTGTGCTTTCTGTCTCCCTCGCGTTCCGTCGGGACGCCCCTTGAGTGCGAGAGAGACAGAACGCCACTGTCTTTCTGAAGCGGCCCGCGGTGTGTGGCAATTAAATGGTCTGAAGGCGAGCCGAGCCACCCGCACCGCCAGGCCGACGGAGGGACAGCACTGTTGCATTCTAGTCCACTGTCCTCGCGAGCATTAGCTGCCGGACACAGGGTCAGGGCCACAGGGGCGCAATAAAAGGAAAAAAAAAAAAACGGACAAGAAACAAAACCGAAAAAAAGGCGGGAAAAGGAAAAGAGTTTGTTTGCCGAAAGGGCCAACTGCCACGTCTCTGTTGTAGGAGGGTGCGAACGTGCTCTGCGGTCCTAAAGAATTTACACATCACCCCTGCCGCCACTGTGTACGGACATGAGAGTGCACCACGCAAAATTTGGCGTCGGTCGCTCGGTCCAGCGGACAACGCCCCAACATAAAAAGGGCGATTTCAATAAGAAAGAAACGTGGGCCGGGTTGAGGGTCGCGGCTGGGCGGGGCGGGGCGGGGCGGGGCGGGGCGGGGCGGGGCCACCCCTCGGCCCCGGACGGGTCATTTGGACGCCCCGACAACGCGTCGTCCAATTCACCCCTTCCCTTCGGGGCTGATTTCCCTATGGGCGTCCTCACTACCCCCCGCATCTCTCGCTCCAACTTTTCCTCATGTCGATCAGTCGTCCTGCTCTGAAAAATTGCAGCTCCGGACGTCCGGCCCACCCGGCCGACCCGGCCGCCGTCCCCTGGATGAGGGCCGGATCGCCGCGGTGGCCGAGCGCTTCCGATTGGAGGCCCAGGGTTCGATCCCCACCGGCGGCGGAGCGGTTTCGGTTTTAGTCGGGATTTTTGGTTGGATAGCGTGAATCCGAAGGCCAGTGGTCTGGTCGACGGGGTTCGAATAAACACAAGAAGCCCCGAAGAACAACAAGAAGGGTCTCGGCGAAGAAGCGGCAAGGATAACAGACCGGCGAGCGATCCAATTAAACGACAACATTCTCGGTGCGACACGCCGGCCAGTGTCTTTGAATCAAAGTCACGCCTATTTCAGCCCCGGGTTCAAAGCCAGCGCGGAATTGATTCGGCGTGGCCGACCACCAAACCAAAGGCACTGGACGCTCGGTCGCAACTGGTTTCTTGTGTTCACCGTAGGCTAGGATTTTGTCCGGCCCGCCAGGGTCAACTATCTTGTTGTTGTTTTTGTTGTTTACTCTCTTCTTTCGCGGCAACTCGACCGTCATCCGCAGGGCTTTGGGAGGAAGCGGGGCCACCGCGGGGGGGTTGACAGTGGTGTCGCTGGAAAGGGGGGGGGGGGGAACTGAAGGGCGCCCCGGCCGAAGTAGAGGGGGGTGGATTCTGTCGTAAAATTCCGCCGTAACTCATTCAAACTAGGCGGACTTAATGCCACCATTTACCTTACTGGGGCCTCGCGGGTCGTTTTCACGCCCTCTCTCTCTCTCTCTGTGTGTGTGTGTGTGTGTGTGTGTGTGTGTGTGTGTGTGTGTGTGTGTGTGTGTGACCGTGGAGGGGGCGTTGAGAAAGAGGCCCCAACGGCGGCACCCCCATGCACTATGGCCCTCACAGCCTCCCTTACCATTACACTTTGGACGAGCATGGGCGGCCCAAGCAGACATACGCCGCGCCGCTCCCCCGTCATAGTGCGCCCCCTTTGCATACGGATGTCGTGGTGTAGTGGAGCGGTGGTGCGCCACCCCGCCCCGCCCCGCCCCGCCCCGCCATCCCGGCGTCGCCTCTAAGCTATCCCATCCGATCCGATCCGACGCCACCATGGCGACGCCGTCCGGCGCTGCAGCGACGCCAGCGCCCCCTGCGGCGGAAAACACACACACACACACACACACACACACACACACAGCAGCAGCAGCAGCGACGGCCTTAAAGATGACACACACTTGGTGCGCTCTGTAAGAATCCGCCTCCTGAACAAACACACACGCACGTACGCATCTCTGCACGCACGACCACAACGCACGCACTTGGGTCCGGACTCAAACGCGCCCGGCAAACACACACACACACTCACACGACCGCGCGTGTGGTGTTGGATTGGTGCGCAGTTCACCGAAGATGGTCGGAGACACCCGAAGGGAGTATCGTATTCAAACCTTTTGCCGTGAAATATTTCTTTTTTACTACAGAATGGTTTAGAATCTTTCAGAACGGAGTGTGACCGGTTGTTGGCGGTGGTCCTTTCGGCCAGTTTTTGCCAAGTGCCCGTTTAGGGCCCATCAACAAGTAGGGTCGCTAGGCAACGCGAGGCTAGCCGGGCGGCCTGGCCGGGCGGGGCATGGCAGCATGTCGGCAAACATTGACTCAAGGCGAGGCGGCCACAGGACGTCTACGCTCGCTGCAGGGCGCAGGGAATTTCGGGAAATTTCCCTCTGCTCGCTGTCGCACCTATCGCACCGTCTTTGGAACACGTTTCACAAAGAAGTCGAGAGGTGACATTTTAAATCTGAGCCTTCTGACGGTTTCCTCATGTATATCTGCAGTAACTGGCCTCATCAGGTCAGGTGTGATCATGGCGTCCCTGTGATGGTCGCTCAGGGCAGACCCGCATTCGGAGCGTCGGACGCCTTGAACTCAACGGGCTTACGTTGGTGAGCCTGCCTGCCGCAGCTACGGCTGGCTCTCAGGATCAGTGACTCTCTCAGGAAGACGGCCTCGTCCAGGGTGCGGCCGGCGTTACGTGATTCCTGCACGGCCCCGCCGCGAAGCTGGTGGCTTTCAAACCGCCATATCATGGCCGGCCCGGGACGCCAAACGGCCGGGGGAGAGGGAGGGGGAGAGAGAGAGAGAGAGAGAGAGAGAGAGAGAGAGAGAGAGAGAGAGAGAGAGAGAGAGAGAGAGAGAGAGAGAGAGAGAGAGAGAGAGAGTAAATAAAAAAAGGAGTCTTAGGGGAGCGGGGCGTCCGTGCGTGAAGAGAGATAGCGCCGCTGAAGGAATCATAGGGAATTACTGTGAAATGTGTCGGTGGAAGGCGGCAGTGCAGACGCCGGCGTCCTGTTTATTTTCCTTATTTATTTTTTATTTATTTTTTTTTCTGTCGCGCTGACTTGAGACGGCGCCTTTGCCTTTTATTTTCAATCCGTTCGGTATTAATAGTCTCTGGGCTCGTCAATGATCGCACAGTGCAGACTCTGTATCCAGACGAGTACCACTCGTTTCGCTGCGTGAGTTATACTCGCGTTCATCGCGCGGAACGCGCACCAGAGCCGTGCGTGGGCCCTGCAAACGCACGTCTGATTAATCTTGAAGTGAAGGCAGGCGGATGCAGTCGGCACTGTGGGACTCCTCTGAGGAGCGCGCGGGCGAATTTGTCAGATATCCGCTGGCGCGCATCCAGCACTGTTAATACGGCTGTTCCGCCCAAGCCGCCCCCGATCTCGACCCCGCCCCCTGTGGTGTGGGCTTTGGGACTCCCCCGGCACACTGCCGCCGTGCTTCCAACACACCCCGTCCCTTTTGGCCAGCACTCGCCACTGGTTGTTGAAAAGCCTGCCGCCCAAAGTGGGGACCACGAGGACAGGTAGGGGCGGGTCGAGGGCTGATTG
>CM060101.1:10010922-10025922 GCA_030522485.1 Stenchaetothrips biformis
GGTGCCGCCTGCAGCAGAAAGGGGCATATCCTGATGTTCTAGCTTCATCACAAAGATAATGGAAAACAGGCCGTGTTTGACGCACCTCGCCCGTCATCACAGGGCGGCAATAATAATGAGGCGTCGATGGGGTGGCGGAAAAGAAAACGGCCGCCACCGGGAGGCGATCCTGCGACCTACGGACGGCGGCGACGATCGTGCAGAAAGGATTGTTGCCTCCTTGTTTGGGGGCTGCTCGTGAGCGGGGGCCGAAAAGGGCCTCTCTCTCTCTCTCTCTCTCTCTCTCTCTCTCTCTCTCTCTCTCTCTCTCTCTCTCTCTGTGTGTGTGTGTGTGTGTGTGTGTGTGTGTGTGTGTGTGGACGGGGTGGCTGTTCGGGCAATTGGACTCGGGCCGAGGTCAGGTCGTCCTGAATGGGACGGGGCGCATCCACGCATCCGGCCGATGGGCCATTACGACGTCGTTAGCGGGAAGGGGGAGGGAGGGAGAGAGAGATGAGAGAGAGAGAGAGAGAGAGAGAGAGAGAGAGAGAGAGAGAGAGAGAGAGAGAGAGAGAGAGAGAGAGAGAGAGACGGGCTCACATGTGAGCGCTAAGGGCCTGCGGCCCTTTCCCCGCTGCTCCCGCCTTTGCCGGACATGCGTAGTGACCAGCCAAGATGGGGAGGGACCAGGACAACAACAACAACAAAAATTGTGCTAAATGTGTGCTGTCTCTCAAAATATTGAGTTTCAGGGAGTAAACCTGAGCGCACCCTATTGTTTAATCGCAGTGAAAAGCACTTGTCGTGCGTGACGGGCGCGTGGTGTAGTGTGACTGTGTCTACAGGTGTGTGTGTGTGCGTGTGTGTCCCTGTCCGACATCGGAGCCCCATTGTCGCTCAAGGTTCACCTGACATCATCCCACAGTGCAGCGTCATGGCGTGTTCATCAATCTACAGTGGGGTGGGCGTCCGCCACAACTCTCGGCTCGAGGGCTCCTAGCGCTGCATTGCCCATCAGCACGGTCGCCTCTCACAGCAAAACCACCGCTCTTTATTCCGTCTCCGCGGTCCGCTCCAGTCCGCTCCAGTCCGCTCCAGTCCGCTCCAGTCCGCTCCAGTCCGCTCCAGTCCGCTCCAGTCCGCTCCAGTCCGTTCCAGTCCGCTCCAGTCCGCTCCTGTCCGCTCCAGTCCGCTCCTGTCCGCTCCAGTCCGCTCCAGTCCGTTCCAGTCCGCTCCAGTCCGCTCCAGTCGCACCAGCGCAGCCACGAGTGGAACCCCCCCTCCCCCCTCCTGCAGGCGGCTGGCCCGGGGCGCCCCTGTATCGAGGACAGTCTTTGGAAGCGGTCCGCGCGTGAGAACGCAATTTGTGCGAGGGAATGGAGTTAATCCCGGCCAGACATAGTTTGTTGTTGTTCGCACCTGTTGCCCCTCGCGTGGGCGCCGGGTCCATGGTCGGTCGGTCGGTCGGACTGCTAGGCGCAATCAACAGAGTGGACCCCCCAACTTATTTCGCCGCTGCGTTCGAGCGAACTATTTTACGAGTTGGGAAGCAGCTCGTTCAAATTGGCACCTGAGTGGGGCGATAGGAGAGACTAATGAGTGCGCGCAACACGGCGCTGTTGTCCCACCCTGGCTGAAAAGGGTTGGCCTGCGCCTCACAGTGGGCCGGAAGACCGCTGAGGCGGCCGAAATCCCGGACACGTTTTGAGCTCCAGAGTCGCTAAATGGAACTGGCATCAAACGTGTGACCCCACCAATGGATTCCTCGTTCGGAGAGCAATCCATTGGTGGGGTCACACGTTCGACTCGAGTCCGGAGCTCCAAACGCGTCGAGAGTATCCCTGCCCCGTTTGAATCTGGCGCGGGAACGCCCCACCGCCTTCCAGATGAGCTGGCAGCCGGCGTGATAAGGCGCGCCTTGTTCTTCGACAAGGCCGCGAGCCGCGGGGTGATAAGATAAGGGCCGCTCTGCTCCGTCCCACTGTGCGGCGCGGTGCGGCGCCTCGGCAGCGCGTCTCCGTCGCACGTGCGTCACCAGGCGATCCGCTGCAGCCATCGCGGCGTCATTCAGTGTTGTGCACCCCGGCGGCAGCGACGCGCCGTGTGTGCGTCCGCGTGTGTGTGTGTGTGCGTGTTCGTGGAGCAGGTGGCCGTGGAGTCACAGCCGCCATCACAGTGTCGATATTCTTTGAGCGAGCCCCGAGTCAGACACGTCTTGTTATCGGAAACGGAAGTGCAGTCGCTGCAGTCGCCGAACCCGAGTCGTACGTGGCCCAGCCGCCGGAGCCAGGCAAGCGCGTACCTGTGGGTGTGCTGCTCGCGGGAAACTCACTGCAAGGATGAGGTCGTAGGATCGAATACGCTCAGTGATTTTTTTTTTTTGATTTATTTTGCTGGCTGTCTCTGCTATTAGGCGTTGACACATCCATCTCCTCTGAGTGTGTGTGTGTGTGTGTGTGTGTGTGTGTGTGTGTGTTCGCCTTCCAGTGTAGCGGGGGTTCCCTTCCGTACCTTTTGTCGCGGCCGGCATGGAGAACAGGTGCGTGCTCGGTCGCAATTGGAACACACCTCGTGTGTGGCGCAGGGGGTGTAGTACACTGTGCGCCGATTTACGTCTTCATTACATTCCGATCGAACCGCACTGTGGGCCGCACGTTCGTGGCCAGCGGAAATTTTCACTCGGTTGTTTTATGTCATGTGGTGATGACCATGATAAAAATGAAACACTTTTGCCATGCTTCAAGTGTGTGCAGTGCATATTTTAAAAAAAAGTTATATTTTTTTTGGAAATTTTTTATTTTGTCAAACAGTTTTGCTGCATTAAAAAATTAAATAATTGACCAAATACGACCAAAGTGTGTGTGTTTTTTTCTTTCTTTTTTTTTTTTAAATTTTTAAACAGAGTCCTGGGGCCGTGAGGGAATGTGCATGTAACTGGTCGCCCCGCAGCCCCCCTCTCTCCACGCGTGGCGAGGTTTGAAATTCGCGGGCCTTTATCGGTGTAGAACATCGCCCCCTGCCGCGCAGCCCGGCGCAGCCCGGCGCGGCCTGCGTGTGTATTTCACGGAATCGGCCCATTTCAGCCGCTGCCATTCCGACCCGCCTGTTCGGAACTACTGGGTACGCCGTGGGGTGCGGCGAGGCGCAAGGGCCGTGTCGCGGCACCGGGGCTCTGAAAAAAAAAAAAAAAAATAAAATAAAATTAAAAAGCAGAACTGAAATTTTTTTAAAAAAAAATTACGTTGTTCTACATAGGCGGGTGCTTTTCCTGAACTAGGTCCGCGAAGGACCCGTTGTAATCCTCCCCGATGTCTCGATGCCTCGCCCGGCATGTTATGATCCTGCTCTTCTATCTTATCAAGAAAGTCTCCGCAGACTGTCCTTCGCGGAAGAGACTGACTTTCGCACGTTTTTATTTTAAAATAAGACCACCGCACTAAAATTTAAAAGAGTCATCTTTAATTGAATTTAAAAAAATCAAGAAACGGCACCTTTACTATCCACCGTTTTTGAATAGCATGGCACATTACATAAATTGCACTCATACACTATCACGAAGGCGATGCACCTGTTCTGTGACCAGCTGCACTATCGCCACTTCTTGACTTGACGAATCCTCCCTAGCCCTAACCCTTCTATCTCTCTCTGATTACAGGTGAGCGTGACTGACGCGACGACAGGTGTGTCGGCGAAAAGGGTAGGCCAATATCTTGTGGAAAATATGCGTCGGAAGGGCGCCGCCCTACGCGGAGTGCTCTCTCTCTCTCTCTCTCTCTCGCACAGCGGCCGCGTGGGCGCGAGAGAGACAGAGCGAGGCTGCGCGCTCAAGTGTGCGGCAAAGTCGTAATGACGCCGTGCGTATCCGCCATGCGTCCCGGCGGCTGGAAGCGATCCGATTTAAAGTCGCGTCTCGCGATGGGATTGTAAGTGGATATTTCGCAAACAAGGTTGGATGGATCTCATTCCACGCCGCGCCGCGAGATCGCCTAAACAGAGAGAGAGAGAGAGAGTGAGAGAGAGAGAGAGAGAGAGAGAGAGAGAGAGAGAGAGAGAGAGAGAGAGAGAGAGAGAGAGAGAGAGAGAGAGAGAGAGAGAGTGAGAGTAGGGCGCAGGGAATGAAGAGAAATCCGTCACGGAGGCGACACGAAGAAAGTGGAAAATTTTGTGTGCTGCTTGCACTCTGCCCCGCGCTGCCGGTGCCCGCTGCATCTGTCCTTATATTTCCGTCATATTTCAAACTGTCCGTCTGTCTTTGTGCTGCCGCCCCTCCTGCACTTTCGCTTTCCGTGCCCCGACACAATATGCGTGCATGCAGACGCGATTTCTTCACCTCGCGCCCCGCTACCTTTTTTCTCTTCTTTTTCTTTTTCTTCTTCTTCTTCTTCTTCTTCTTCTTCTTCTTCTTCTTCTTCTTCTTCTTCTTCTTCTTCTTCTTCTTCTTCTTGTCCCGACCGCGCGGCGCGAAGGGCGAGCTTAGCGACGTGGTGGCCTTCGCGTCCCTGCCCGGATAATGTTTAATCGAGTTGGGCTAACCGAATCAATTTTATCCGATAAGCATCCATATCCAGAGACAGATTGGGCTTGTTGCGTAGGGCCGGATTTAATAAGCGGTTATTTGTCGGTCTTTAGCTCGCCACCCCGCCAGTGCAGAGTCTCCCCCCCCCCCCACCCCCCTAATTTGACGAGTTTGATCAGCGGGGGATGCAATGACCTGCGGCGCTGATACCCCTCCCCTCCCCTCCCTATGCTTAACCACTAACCCCTCCCCTCCAACTCCTCGGCGGCGCTGCATCAGGCAGACACGGCCCAGGCGCCTCCTCCGCGCGTTTTCCTCGTGTGGTGCGTCTGTCTGTCTGTCTGTCTGTCCGCTCGCCGCGTGTCCGCGCGTCTGTTTGCCAGCCCGTCTAATGCGCGCGCCCTCCGCCCGCGGGCACGCCACTGGGCACGTCGTCTGTCTCGCACCCCCCTGCAGAGAGAGAGAGAGAGAGAGAGAGAGAGAGAGAGAGAGTGAGAGAGAGAGAGAGAGAGAGAGAGAGAGAGAGAGAGAGAGAGAGAGAGAGAGAGAGGCGCTGCCTCGGAATCAGTCGCGGCTGCCTCGCACGCCGCTACGCCTTTTCCTTATTATTGATCCAATTTACGCTTTCTCCATATATCCATCAAAGTGATTGTCAGCTCGGCTCTAAAATTGCCCACCAACCCCCCCCCCCCCCCCCCTCTCCCCCTCTCCGGGCTAACAGACACGGCCACGGTGGGGGCGGTACCTCACAGTGGACTCGCAGGGGAGGGGGTGTGAATAACCAGCGCCTGCCATCACTTCCGTTCGTTTTAATCCTCACTCCCCCTCCTCTCTCTCTCTCTCTCTCTCTCTCTCTCTCTCTCTCTCTCTCTCTCTCTCTCTTTCTATTGATATCGCCGCTGCAGCTGCCGGCCGTGCAGTCAGCCCTTGTTATCGCAGGTAATTACTGCAGACTTGAGTTTGCCGCACCTGGAAGGGCGTTCCGGGCGGGGCGGGGCGGGGCGGGGTTCTGAAGTGATACACCCCAAATGACCCGATTTCCCTCTCGCCGAGTAATTCCCATGTAGGCCCGTGTTCGCAGCAGATAACACCTTCCGCTCCCTGGAGGTCCACCACGCGCTGCGGAAGTCTACGCTCATCAAAACCCCGCCCCCACTTTTTTCCCCCTCTCAGTCCGATTTTTTTTTTGTTTCCGGCTAAAGAGGAAGATCTCTTTCATTCCGAAGGCGGCTCAAAGTCACAAAGTGCTTACACACTGTCCGACAAGACGGGGGAGGGAGAGAGAGAGAGAGAGAGAGAGAGAGAGAGAGAGAGAGAGAGAGAGAGAGAGAGAGAGAGAGAGAGAGAGAGAGAGAGAGAGAGAGAGAGAGAGAGAGAGAGAGAGAGAGAGAATGGACTGGGAAGAGAGGCCCCCTACCAAAAAAAGGTTAAAAAGCGAGCGGTCCGCGGAGAGAAGGTGACTGTCGTGACAGCGGGCTGGCTCCGAACACCCCCGGCGTGGTCCGCGGGTGCGAGTGAGACAGAGCGAGGCCGGTCCGCAGCCGCCGGGCCGCAGGAAGCGTTTATTAAGCGCGGCGCCCCGGCCCACTGTGCCGGCCCGCTGTGCCCGGCCGACCGCGGAAGGCGGCGACTCGCACAAAGCTAAGCAGATTCCTGGCGGGCGGGGGGGGGGAGCATTTAAACCACAAAAGGAAATGCAAAGCGCAAAATGCAAATGGCCGCCGCCGGGCCGCGACAAAAGCCTCTGGCCGCGTCGCCGCCGCCGCGCCGCCCGGTGGGGCCGGAGAAGAAGGTGATCGAAATACAATTAGTTTCCGTCTGCGAACCTCGCCCTACGCACGCTGCTTCAAAATCGGACGCGCGTTGCTTTAATTATTATTTTTTTTTTTTTATTTTTTTTTATTTTAGCGGAAATTAATTTGGCGGCGGAAGCGGCACGACGCGCATTAGTCGATCACGGGAGACTACTTCCTAATTGAAGGGGCTGCGACGCCGTGTCCCGAAGTCCGAGGGGGAGGAGGGGAGGGAGGAGGGGGGAGGGGGAGGGAGGGGAGGGGAGGGGGGGGGTTCCTCCGGGTGGCATTAGTTACCGCCCTGATGGCTGGCCGGAGTGACGCCCCGGACAGGCAAAGGGTTCCCCACCCGGCCGGCCCGGGGTTTGGAAAGTTCAGGAAGGGAGGGGGTGGCGTGGGGGTCGCAACCCTTTCCTACCTTGATCGCCAACTATCGCCCCGCAAATTGGAATCTGTGCAAGCTTCCAGCGCGGCGCGGGGGGGGCAAGGGGGGGGGGGCAGGGGGGCCTGGATGGACTACAGCGCCCACGCCCCCGAGCCAGGCCCGCACCCAGGGCCCGCCCTTTCCTTGCTCCATCATCCGAGCCAAATTGGACCTTTGATTGGATTAGAGATTGAAGGCTCAGCAGACATCCGCTTGCAGCGCCAGCCGGCTCTGCTGGCCGAACCAACATCCGCCCCGCCGCCCCCGCCGCCCCCCCCCCCCCCCCCCGGGGGCCGCGTGCCAGGATATGGGGGTCCTGCAGCGCTCATCCCGCCGACTCAATTTGTGTCGGTGTGAAAGTGGGGGACTACCCGGAGTCACTTGGGGCCGCCGGGATTCGAACCGCGTCCTCGCGCACCTCGCGACGAACTTGCGCGCACTCCAGACGCGCCCTGAGCTCCAGAGTCGCTAAGTGGGACTCGAACCGCACGCTCGTGTGACCTCACCAGTGGACTGCGCTCCCAACGAGGAGGCCGCTCTGCATAGTGCTGTCGAAATAATAACACTCTCCGCTGTATAACAAACTTTGAAATTGAAAACGTTTTGCATTTTGATTGCAGCATTGATACCGCACGAGGCTCGACGGCGGGGCGGGGTGGGGCGGGGTGGGGTGGGGCGGGGTGGGGTGGGGTGGGGGCGGGGTGGCCCAGAGGGCTCTCCGGCCAATTAAGAGAGGACTACGTGGCTGCGGGGAATGCCCAGGGACAGCCACAATCAATGAGGGATTTGGCAAGACGTGGCCGTGACAGTGGTCCCGTCGCAGTGGGCCTGTCCCTGCCGCCGACCGCAAGCGCAGCGTGTGTTGCCGAGTTTTCCCTCATTGCCGCGCCTCAAAGGGGAGGGCCGTGTCGCCCACTGTGCATAAATCCTCTGAAATCCCGGCGCAATGCGCGAGACAGGGCGGCGTTGGCAGGCTAGTGTGCCTCTGTTCCTCATCACGTGTGGGCTCTGCATCGGGCGGACGGACGGACGGACGGACGGACGGACGGACGGACGGACGGACGGACGGACGGACGGACGGACAGACAGACAGACGGCGCGGTCCCTGTGAACGGCCGGCCTCTTCCGGCGCCCGATCGGTGGATGGCAAATAGAGCGGCCGGCGTGGCGGAGTGACGCCGCCCAATGCGGGTCAGTCTCTGTCTCTCTCGCGCCCCTGCGGGACGCCACGTGAGTGCGGGAGAGACAGAGCGACTGTTGCAGTGTAGTTGCCGCGGTGTGGAAAAATCGAGCGACGAATTCGGGCGACCGGTGAAACAGTGAGGGTTATCATAGCGGCAAAGAGGGCCTTGACAGGTTGGCCAAAAAAAAATTTTTTTAAAAAATGGCGTGAAGTTTGAACCCCGGGCTTCACCACTCATCCACGCTCTGCCACGTTCATTCGGTCCTTAGGCGGTTCAGAAGCGGCCCGGGTCGTTGCGGGGCGGGGCGGGGCGGGGCGGGGCGGGGCGGGGCGGGGCGGGGCGGGGTCCGCAGGTCACACGGGGGCAAGTCGGCGGGCGCTCGGTCCGTTGAACGGATCACGGTAAGCCCCTCTAAGTACGACCCCTAGGCCTCACATGCCGCCCATTCCCATGACTCGAAGCAGCACGACGAGCCGGATATTGCGCACTTGGGCGGCAACCTTCTCGCCCTCCCTCCCCTCCACCGCTCCTCCACTTTCCTCGTTCGCCCCTGCTCGCCCGGCGTGTAGGTGTCGGTCGGAAGGGAGCAGGCCGGCCGACTTCCAGTCAATTTAGCAACTTTTTGCCTTGAGACGAACTGTACGGTTCCATAGCAAGCCAAAAAAAAAAATAAAAAAAAAATAATAATAAAAAAAAAACCCTTTGTGACAGTAGTGCACGACTTACGCAGAGTCCGCATTTATGCGCGCTTTCCCGAGACCTCTTTTTATTTGGTTTAAAAAATAAATAAAATAGAGGCACATGAATTTTTAAAAAAATTCACGCAGTTTGTGCAATTTTTCTTCATACTGTACACAGCAAAATGAGATAATTTCGAAAAACTTTTTTTTTTTTTTTTTTTTTATAGTCCAGGAAACGCGACTTCTCTTGGCCTTTACTTCGCCTCTCCTCTCCGGTCCTTCCCTCCCACCCCCTTCCCCCCACTCTCCCCCTCCCCCCGGCGGCCCGAGGGTTCCCAGCCACACTCCGGGCTGTAAAAGGCCGCCCGGCTGCAGCAGCGAGAATGTAAAGAAATAAAGCGCATGTGGAACGACCGCCGCGCCCTTTGGGCCCTGCTCTGGGTCAGGAGGGCCCTTCGCCCCCCCCCCTTCCCCCTGCCGTGTCTGGGGCGAGGGGGGGAAAGGGCGTCGCGGACGCTTGTTGTTGTCTGGAGTGATGATTGTGCACGCTCGGTGCTGAAAGGACACTCGGCCCGCAGGTCCGAGGCGGACCGGATCCGCTCTGTCTCCCTCGCACTCGTGGGGCGCCCCGTAGGGCCCCGTAGGGCTCCGTAGGGGTGCGAGAGAGACAGACCGACGAAACCAAGTCGCCGCTCGCACAGCCGTGGCATTCCGCGTTGCGACACTACTTGGCTGCGCGATCTAGAGCTAAAATTAGGAACCACCTCCGAGCGTGTAAGCAACTGCCCATGTTAGGGAGGGGCAAGCCGGGGCAGGCGGGCCTGGGCGGCAGGGTCTGCGGGAAATAGTTCCAGCCGGTTTCACTGTTCTGGGGCGCCAAGGAGGAGGGGGGAGGGGGAAGGGGGGGACCGCGGTTTACGAGTCATCCCGCGGTACGTGGCGGCCACCTGCCTACAGCCGCCCGGTACACTCTCAGCAGGCAAAACCACTGCCGGAAAAAGGAAAGGGTAAAAGTTCTGCTTGACTGTTTGGGCGGAGCGCTGCGGGCAACGCCCCGGCGGGCAAGCAGCGTTGTCTCTCTGGTACTCGGCCCGCTAAGGAGTGGTGCTATATTTCAATCAAGCCGGGCGGACTGCTGGCGCGCTCAAACGTTGCAACCCGGAGCCTGGGACGAAATAAAGGGGGGGGAGGTTTCAGCGTTTTGGCGCGAAAATCTCCATGGCGCATCTGGCGCCGGTCCAACGCTGTACAGGGCTGCTGTGTCAAGTTGGCCCTGCCAACAGGGTTATGGAAATCAAATAGAGTGGATGGGGTAAGGGAGTGGTGTGTGTGTGTGGGGGGGGGGGCGTGTGTGTCCATGCACGCCGCTGCATGATGATGCCAGTTTTCCGTTGTTCGATGAAATAATGTCATTTTTTTGCGTCTGTCCACTCTGTGCCAACAAATGTGGGCTAGTTTTGTGTCAGTTTTGAGTCAGTGTATACCCCTGTGGGCGAGTCGCCTCGGAGTCGGTTGGGTACCCGGTAGGTGAGCTCGAGTACTATCAGTCTCTAAAGTTTTGTCTGGGCGATACCCCATGCACGAGAGATTCTCAACGGTCTCCTTATGAGCAGTCTCTCGTGCATGGGGTATCGCCCAGACAAAACTTTAGAGACTGATAGTATACTGTGCTCACAGTGCTGGCCCACTGTGCGCCCGCGGACGGCGGGGTAGGCCGGCCCGGCGCGCTGGAGCGTCGCGCAGACTGCCTGCCTGCCTGCCAGGCGGCCTCAAATCCTCAAAGCCTCAAAGATCCCACCTCTTGCCTGCTAATTTCCGGCGTTTAAAAAGTGACTGTCCCTTCTGGACCGGGCTAATCCATCCGCCGAGCTCACCGCTGCCCGCCGCCATTACACAGCCCCGTTAATCATCCTCACTCTAGTTACACGTCTCTCTCTCTCTCTCTCTCTCTCTCTCTCTCTCTCTCTCTCTCTCTCTCTCTCTCTCTCTCTCTCTCCCTCTTTATTATCATTTCGTTTTGGATTCGCTCACCGTCCGGCCGCCGGCCTGGCCGCAAGGCAGCGGGGCGCCTGTCCATCAGTTAAGCCTAGTTTATTGCTTTGCCAACTGCATGCGATCAAAAGAGCCGCACCGCTTCAACAAAGTGGCTGGCGTGGCTCTGTCTCTCTCGGAGTGAAGCAGTGCAGGGAGACTGCATTCCGCCGCGTTGCTCGCTGTGCTTAGTTTTGGGACTCGAATCGGAATCGCAAAACGGTTCCCTTGAATCCAACCAAGTTTGCACACAACGAACCCGTAAAAAAAAAAAAAAAACAAATTGGAAAAGGGTCTTTGAAAAAGAGCGAAGGCTGGACTCGCGCGCTATTATTGTTCGGCACTCGAGGGCGATGTGTTTCCACCCCTTTATGTATCTCAGCGTCGCTGCGCGTGGAGAACATGAGACGGAAATTAAAATGAGGAATCCAATTGCACGAAGCGCCGGACGGCCAACGGAGCGAAGCCTACCAGCGAAGCGAAGCCCAGCGACCGTTTTATTCCCCCTCTTTTTCGTTTCGCCTAATCCACGGACGAGGAGTGGGAAGAATTAATGCGTCAATTACGAACCTCACTCCGCTTGTGTGTGAGTGTGTGTATGGGGGGGTTTCTGCGTGTGTGAGAGGAGACGCGTCATAGTCGACTTTTCTTCAATATATTCCGACACGTGACGTAGGATGACAGTCAGTTTCGCCCATGACGATGCCCCATTTAATTTGGACTGCCAGCGAGACACATTGGGTGACTGTCTCGTCCCGCTGGAAGCCGGTTGCCTTTATTCGGGACGAGTGGGCGTTCTAGGTGCGAATGGGGCTTGGGGCTAGCGTGGAGGGGGCTTGGCCCACTGTGCTGGGCCCCAGGGGGGGGGGGGGGCACGGCGAGGGAGATAAGCGGAGGACGCGGCCTTCGACGCGCGTATTTGGGCCGGACTGTCCCCCCGCCAGTGGCTCGCGCAAAAACTGCTGACAAGGTTAGTAATTAAGTAATGAGGGAGAAGAACCCCTAGGGGACGTTGGGGGCGGGGCGGGGCGGGGCGGGGCGGGCCTAGCGGACTCTCGCTTTCACGATCTCGTTGCGCAACTCGATATCGGACCGGGCCGTCCGAGTTGACGTGGCTTTTTCCTCACCGGGACGACGGGACCCTCGAGGACTCTAATGAAATGGGATTAACATTATCAGTAATGGTTCCTCCGGACCCGCGGCCGAAGGGTTGCCATTGTGTGGCGGGACGCCGGTTGAAATATGCGGGTCCGTATCGTGAGAGAGAGAGAGAGAGAGAGAGAGAGAGAGAGAGAGAGAGAGAGAGAGAGAGAGAGAGAGAGAGAGAGAGAGAGAGAGAAGGGAGGGAGTTGGTGGTTCGGGGGCTGCAACGTCAAGATAGTGCAGAGTGTGTAGGCATAGGCATGGGTTCGATCCCTGCCCAGTGAATTCAACAACAGCCTCGGCCGTGCACCACACATGTTGCATCCTTAACCGCAGGCATGACGACGCTACATGGTTCAAAAAGGTGTAAACTTTTTCGGTCACCCAGTCTCTTTCTCCCGAGCTTTGCATGTTCCATTTCCGTCTCCCGGCTGCCGACACGGCGGCGGCACACAGCTCATTCATCATTACTCAAACAGCACTCGTGCATTGTCGCGCACCTGGTCTTCCCCGGGTGCTTTCAATTATTTATCCCCCCCCCCTTTTTCGCTTTAAACAAGCCGCGCTTTCGCCCCGCGCGTGGGTCGACGTGGGGCGCCGTGTCGGTCTGGCTGAGCACGATTTTTATTTATTATCGGGACGATTTGACGCGCCCGGGGCGTGGGGGGTGGGGAGTGGTGGGTGGGGGGGGGAGACGCGCTGAATATTTCCTTGTGAGTTAGCCGGCCGAGGGGAAGGGGTTGACGTGGCGCACGCCCGCTGAATGCCAAGCACTCCTCCGATGTGCTGACTCTTTGCGGCCGGCCAGAGAGAGAGAGAGAGAGAGAGAGAGAGAGAGAGAGAGAGAGAGAGAGAGAGAGAGAGAGAGAGAGAGAGACGAGGGGGAGACACACTGACAGCAGGTTATAGATGGTTTTGGAAGGTAAGGCTGCGGTGGTACAAAACGCGGTGCCGAGTTCGTGCGCCCCCTTTAAAACTTGGTGGCGCTTCGCTGCTCGGCTCCGCTGTGCTTCGGCTGATGAGTGCGCAATGGCACCGCAGAGCGCATCATTGCGCGTAGGGACGGCGAGGGGCCAATGCAAAAAGCAGCTCGCGGAAATGTTTCCGTCGATTCTAGGACCGGTTTAGTTTTTTGACAATGTAAGGCAAAGGCATTTTTTTTTTTTTTTTTTTTGGGGACGGGAAATTAATTTAAAAAAATTTGTGATGTACCCAAGGCTCCGCGTGGAAAAGAAGTGGCGCTTCCCTGGCTCCCTTTGCCCAGCAGTGTGTCCAGTATTAGGCAGTCGGAATGGGCGGTGCGAGTGCTGGCCTGTGGGGGCAGCGCGTTGACTGGCGTGTCCCCGGGGGCGGCACTGGGGGCGGCACAGGGGGCGGGGGGGGTTGTGGCTGGTGGAGTGATGGATGGTACAGAATCTCCGTGCACAAAGTGATGACGGTTAATACAGTGCCGGGCAGCCTGGCTGCGGGGGACACCTGTGCGACTCGGGGCGCCGCCCTGCCCGTCACGCCCCCGTCACCCCCGTCACGCTCCCGCTCAGCTCGCCCGTCTGCGGACAAAAATGTACTTCTGTCTGTCTGTCTGTCTGTCTGTCTGTATGTATGTATATATGCGTGCATGTCGATATTTTCAAGAAAATAAAAATAAAATACTAGTCGTGTTGATTTTTATTTTTTTTAAATGCATTTTAAAGTGAGGGGCCTGGCCAAGGTCCCACCGCCCGCGTGTCACGAATATGCGGTGATGACAGTCGCCGGCAGCACTGCGCGTGAGGGAGAAAGAGGAGGGAGACAAAGGAGGGAAGACAATAGGAGACAATGGGTGACGCCCAGAATAGTGACACTCAGATGTTTGGTCTGCATTTTGCGAGGTGGCTGCCCCGGCGTGGGCAAACAAGTGTCAACGCATCGGAGAGAGGAGCCGGATGGGTGTGGGTGGACGGACGGGCCTCAGCGCTGTTTGGACGTCTCTGCAGGGCTGTTAGCAAGACGCGCGAATGCAGGTCGCTCAGAAGGAAGAGTCCGCCAGGAGGGGAAAAAAACAAGAAACAACAGTGTAGAGGCAGGCGATTCATCGTTCGCGTTAAAAGCGCGACCCCAGCGGTCGTCTCCCCCCGTGCTTTAGCGTTTCGTTTAATTTCCACTCGCTTGTGTAAGCAAGCGCTTCGCTTTGCGCAGGCCGGCCGGACCACTGTCCGCCCTCCCCTTGCTATGCCGCGCCTTCTGTTTTTGTGTCGTCCCGCGGCGTCGCTCCGTCTCTCTCGCGCCGGTCCGGTGCGCCCTATGAGTGCGAGAGAGACAGAGGCCGCTCCGCGCGGCCGGGTTGTTGAATCAGAGAAGGTGCACCTACGCTTGGTGCCGGACAGGGGGTGCCGTCGTGGGGGTGCGAGAGAGACAGAGCGAGGCGCGCCGGCGTCATCCAACTCCCCGATCACCGCGCGGCCTTGCCCTGGGGACAACTCTGCACCCCTCCCCACCTAGCGGCCCACTGTGCAGCCCACCCCCCCTTCCCCCTTTACCCACGTACAGCCCTCCCACGCCACTGAAACGGACATGCCATTCTGAAATCAAACCTTCCTTTACGTGTCCTCCCTCCCTGCCGCTCGCCGCACTCGCACCTGTTACCTCGGTCTGGAACAATGTCGACAGCTACAAGGTCGCCTCCACCGAGGAGGAGCGCGACCACCTCTTTTCCGACTCTGGATTGCTATTCAGATTGGGGCACAAAAGGGGGCGCGCGCCCAACTTTGGAATCGAGATTCGGATTCGGGCCGCAATGTCACCTTGAGGCTTGGGCCGCCGGGTGTGCTTGAGCCGTGGTGCGTGGTCGGACACCTGTCTGCGCGCTGGTGTGTGTGTGTGTGTGTGTGTGTGTGTGTGTGTGCGCGCGCCCCCCCTTCCCCTGGAAATGTCACCCCTTCCTCGCGCGAGTCGATAGATAGCCTCGCACAGGCTAACGGTGAAATAAATGGAGTAGAAGGAAAGTGCCGGGCGGGCACCGGACAGGGGTTCAAGAGGGACGGAGAGACGGCAGGAGGGGGTGGGGGTGGGAGGTGGGGGGTGGAGCTGTCTGGGAGGGAGCGCCTTGGGCCCCCAGGCCGGACCCGGCACGGAAAGGTGTAGCCCCGGAAGGAAAAAAGCACCTTCGAAACAGTATTCGTTCTAGATGTCTAGGCAAGGTGAGGAAAAGACAGCGGTGGCAAATTCCTGAGAATCCGCGGCGGGTCCTGACTCGCGGGGACAGAGAGAG